>JAADWV010000592.1:0-20586 GCA_023336295.1 Pythium folliculosum | reverse complement strand
CCTTGTAGAACGCGTCAACGCCTGCGCATCCGCGTTCTAGCGTCATTTGCGACGCCGATGAACAGCACACATGAGACCATCTACCGCTGTTTATTTAGCTTGGCGACTCGCTCGTGGGTCCGATGTCACTATGCACAACCTATTTAATTTAGTGACATACAATTTACCCTCAAAAACGGCCCTCTAAGACCCCGTTTTGACAATAAATCGGACCCCTAATAAATGGCTGCCGGAGCCGGACAAAAGAGATGAAACTCACAATACCAAAGAATCTTTTCGTCAAGGAGCGAAAGGGGAGGGAGTGTAGTATACATTTCTGTGGTTCTGTAAACCTGGACATTGTTTCGCATCAAAACAAAACATCTACACGTGGTTTGCGAAACCCCTGGAGCTGAATAACGGGGAACGCTGCAGATATGATTACCCTTCGTAGTTCCATAGCTCCAAATCGAGCAGACGAGCAGGCACCACGGCATACGTGAGGAGGAGCGGGCATGGTGCTCGACCATGCATCTCTTGTGCCATGGTCCGCCGCGGACAAGTTCGGTAGGACACCGACAATAACCTCAAGTCGTGGCCAGTGTTTTTGGACCTGGTCAGGGTGGATCGAGAGTCCGACTCGTTTTGCTTTTTGTTTCTTTCTTTCTTTGCAAGTCGACCGTTGGCCATCGAAAGCGAAAGGGGTCTCATCGCCCCTTCAACTAAATATTCAGCCAATCGAAATGCTGCGTTAAAGCTATCCGTTCAATCAGCGTCGACATGTCATATGTCGCCTCGCCCCTGTTCGACGCGATGTTCTGTCGCGTTCCTTCCCGGTTGTTCTTTCTCCTCCTACCCTACCCGCTGTTCCCCACTCCGGCTGACAATCTCTGTCGCACTCGGCCTGTTGCGATTTTTGTTGGAAAGAAGTGCGTTGTTCACAAAGCATTTCGCAACAGGACAAGCGTTCGCCAGCCCCCACCCTGTCGATCCAACCACGCTCGCGCTTCCACCACACCCGCATCACAAACCGCGCGGTTCGTTTTAGGCGCTCCGCTCCGCCTCCCCCCCGTACCCTCCGCTCCCCTCCCCCCTCGGCCGCGTGGCCGTTAGAATCCCGCTGTGGCCCGCGTTCGTCTCGCTTGCGCGCGTCGGATCCGACTACTCCGCCGCGCCGCCCGCCATCGCATTCGCCATGCCGCGCTCCAGCTCCGTGAGCGAGAAGGTCTGGGCCCAGGCGATCCACGCCGTGACGGTCCAGAAGATGAGTCTGCGCCGCGCCGCGCAGCTCTACGGCGTGCACCACATGTCGCTCCACCGCCGCGTGCGCGGCCGCTACATGACCAACCAGCCCTCGCGCTTCGAGGAGGACTTCCAGCTCACGTCTCCGGAGGAGCAGGAGGCGCTCCTGGTGCTGCGCGAGCAGTTCACGCACGAGGGCGACGTCTCGCCCGACGACGTGCGCTTCGTCGTGCGCACGATCGCCAGCCAGGACGGCCGCCGCGACATCCCGAGCGACTTCCCGCTCAACCGCTGGATCTCCAACTTCAAGCGCGTCCACGGGCTCGTGGGCCCGCCGTCGCCGCGCGCGCCGCCGCCGTCCGCGCAGCCTGTCGCGCACATGGCGCCGCCGCCGCTGGCGTCGCCCACGATGGCCATGTCCGCCTTGGCGCCGCCCCCGCCATTGGCAGCAATGCAGCAGCAGCAGGTGCCTGTGCCTGCGCGACTCTCCAACAACACGCTGGGGCAGCCGCCGCTCAAGTACGCCAAGTCGAGTGGCATGGCTCGAACTGCCGCGCCGGATCGCAGCTCCAACGGCGAGCTCTACCCGGCACCCAACAGAAATGAGACGTCTAGCTCGTCGCATTCATCCACCGCCTCGTCGTCTCCGTGCGAGTACAACCAGCGCGCGGTCGGCAATGAGCACGACCAGGGCGAAAGCACGTCCGAGAGTGAGAGCGAGCACCACCACGAGACCCAGGAGCGCGCAGCGCGCATGACCAGCGCGGCTGCCGACGGGAAGCGCTGCAGGCAAAGCAACACGGTCTCGCCCGAGACGTGGGAGAAGGCCATGGACGCGGTCGAAGTGCACGGCATGAGCCTGCGCAACGCCGCCAAGGCCTTTGGTGTCCACTTCGCGGCGCTGCACCGCCGCGTCAAGAAGCGCGCGCTCAAGAAGGAGCAGTCGCCGCCGCTCGAGAACTACATCCCGTTCGAGGACGAGGCCGGCATTGTGCGCGTGATCCACGCGCGCGCGGATCTCGGGCTGCTCATGGGCTTTGACGAGCTCGTAGACTTGCTCAACCGCACGGCGCTCAAGTACACGCTGGTCACGCCCGAGCGCTCGCGCGCGATCGTGCGCCGCTTCCAGTCGCGCGTGGAGCAGTCGATCCGCCACCTTATCAAGGACTGGCCGCTGCCCCACCTCGACGCGGCGCTCTACCGCTACAACTCGAGCGACGCGTCACCTCGCGGCGAAGAGAAGATGGCGTCGCCGCTGCCGCCGCACTTGCCGGCGCTGTTCCCGCGAAACCACGCTGCATCGTCGGCAGAACCCAAGACGCTCCACGGCATGGGCACGCTCCACTTGCTCCACATGTCGCCGACCGCGCAGCAAAACGGCGGCAACGGCTACGCGCGCGCGCGCTACTACGACCAGGGCGACGCGTCGCCCATGGAGATCAAGCAGCGCACGTCCATTCTGCGTCTCTGATATTAGTGTTAGCCTGATCGTTCGATCCATCTTATTTATTCCGCGCCACCCCTGTGGCTCCTTATGAAAAGAGAATTCGTACAATTTGAAGTTTTACCTCATGCGTCTTCCGCTTCAAATAACAGTTGGAGGAGCTGGTCGCGCGGGAGCGCCACATCGATCTGGAGCAGGTCGCTCGCGCGCACCACGGCGCTCGGGTACGTGCCCAGCGGCGTCTCAAGCTGCGTGGCCGCGAAGAGCGACTGCGAGCCGTTCGCGCGCAGCGAGGCGGCGCGGACCACGGTCCTGTCGACCACAGAAAAGCGCGTCGGTTAGACGCGTGCAACCAGGAGCAGAGAAAAGGGGGCAGACACACGCACTGGTCCGTGGTGACGAGTGTCACGGGCGCGTCGCTCAGCGCCCCCCAGAGCCGCAGCATGCGCTGCTTGGCCGCGAGCTCCGGCGTGGCCATTTTCCGCTTGATCTGACATCCAAACCGTCTCGACGAGTATGCCCGGTTCACCTCGAAATACGCTGATTGGCGGAATATTTAAACCAGTCAACATCTTATTGGCTGTAATAAGTGTATCACAAACAGCAAACTGTACTGTACTGTAGGAGCCGTCCGACAACCAACCGTCAGCTTTTACGGCTGTCCACACTGTCGGTCGGGCATCCTGTTCACCCGACGAGCGCCCGTCGCACACGCGCCGCGTCGGTCTCTAGCTCACGCACCCGCTCGCTCTTCTTCGCGAGCGCGTCACTGCCGACGAACGGCATCTCCGCCAGCTCCAGCTCCGCCGAGCGAGTGACGACCTCTAGATCCTCGCGTGAGAGCAGACCTTTCTCGTGCGCCACGAGCGCCGCCACCGGGTACGTGGAGAAGAACTCCACGCCTTGGCTGTAGTTTCAGGCATCCTGTTGGTCAGTGTTCTGCGCGTGACCCATGGAGAATGAGTAGTAGGGGGAACGTACGCTTGGTAGATCTGCTTGGCCCCTCCGTCGCCCGTCTTGTCGACCGCCGGGTTCACGTCGTGGATGAATGTGCCCAGCACTTGGCGCGGAAACGATTCGAGCAGTCGTGACGCCAGCAACGCGTCGCCCTGGCCCGAGTCGCCGAAAAATACAAAGTTGAACTCTGGAAACAGCGACGCGAACCGCGTAAAGTTCTCGAGCTTGACCCTGCCCCAGAACACATTGTCAGTTGTGCATTTGTCGATCACGAACCACAGGACAACGTGCACTCACTCGGCGATCTTCTTGCTGCTCACGAGTCCCTTGACGGAGCCATGGAGTACGGTGGCGTTCGGCACACCGAGACTTCTGAGGTGCTGGACTGTTAGATACCGTCCCATGCTGAGCCAGCCGCGCGGTCGGGCCGTGAGGAATGTGATCGGCGGCGGCAGCACCAGCTTGCTTGAATCACCCGGAATGCTTCTCGAGTCGTCCAGAATGCCACGCGAGATCCGCGCGTACAGCTCCGAGACCCCCGGGTACGGTACGTGGAGCGGGTACCGGCGGTCAAGCCACCCAGGGTACAGCGTGTCGTCGATATCACTCACGACCTTGACCAGGCCGGGGCATTCATGCTTTACCTTGAGCGACTCGATCGCAATATGCTGCATGACCTGCACGACTTCGGTCACGTTGCGGTTTCCATACAGGAGCTGGCTCAGATCGCCCGAGTGCGGCAAGTTCGCGTCGTAGGACGTGGGGGTCGCATGCGAAGCGCCTGCGTCGGTGGCCGGCATCCCGTCGCCCATCTCGGCCAACTCAGCCGCCGTCGGGGCGGGTGCGTCGTCCATCAGCAGCTCGTCGTCCGAGTGGATCTGCTCTTTCAGCAGCGACAGGTCGCGGCCGTAGGTGGACCTCAGGATGTTGCACGCGGCGGCGTGGAGCACGGCCTTCTCGGTGTGGAGCGGCGAGAGCAGGCAGCGCTGGATCGCGCGGATGATGACGGCGCGGTTCGCGACGCTGATGTCGTCTATCCGCTTGTACGCGATGACGTCGAGGATCCTGGCGCGCATGAGTGGCGCGCACGCGTGGAGCATAAAGCCCGTCATGGTCTTGACGTACTGACTCGAGCCCTGCGGCGACGTCGCGCCGAGGATGCCGTTGAGGCTCTCGCGCGAGACGCGCGCGAGCACGTTGTGGCACGCGAGCGGGTCGTCCGTGTACCGGTTCGTGCGCGGCTTGAGGTGGATCTCCTTCTCCTTCTGCGCGTCGGCGCTGAAGACCACGGCCGTGTTGCGGTCCTTGAGCGTCTTGAAGCGCCAGGCCGTGCGCTGCTTCAGGCCCTGCCACTTGCGCTGCAGGCCGCCGGCCGCGAGCTGCCACGTCGACACCTGCCGCCCCGACTACACGCACATACACAGCGGAGGCGGTGAGCGCCGGTCAACAGAGAAAGAGAGAGAGAAAGAGGCGCGCTCACCTGCATGTTTGTTGGTGGATTGGTTCTGCGGTTGACGTCAGTCCCAGGAAGTTCCAAATAACGTATTTTTCCTGGCAGAGAACACCCATGTTCTTCAGTTCCTGGCAGGAACTGAAGAATTCTCTGCCAGGAAAAATACGTTATTCATATCGATAATTACGCTAAACGGATACCGTAATTCGATCGGTCGAATTGGTTCCACGACCAACATGTCACCACGAATGGAAGCGGAGAGGACGGACGCACGAGTGGGGGATCTATCAGTCAGCTCCTGGATATAACTGTCATCGACTATCCTCGTGCGTGTGTGTGGGTGTGCGGTGTGTGTAGTTAGTTCTCTACGCCTTCGTCTCGTCGTCGTCGTGTTGCCATGGCTTGCCTTCGTCGTGGTCGTGGTCGTCGTTCACCAACGACGTTGCGTGCGTGGGGGCGACGTGCGTATTACCAGCGAGCGCCGACGGCCCGACGAACGCGAACTCGGCCATGAGCGGCACGTGGTCGCTGCCGAACCGTGAGTTCGGAATGCCGTTGTGGTTGCCCTGGAAGCCGCTCGGCAGGCGGCCCAGCTTGCTATAGCTGTCGAGCATCGCGAGCCGGTTGAACCAATCGGGCGGGCCTTCCTCGCTGCGCAGCACGGCCTCCGACGGGATCTCGAGCACGCGTGTGGGCACGAGCCCGCCGGTCGAGTGCCAGATGTAGTCGATGGTCCAGCAGCGACGAAAGTTGACGGTCGTGTGCGGCGGCTCGTCCTTCTTGTCCTCGGGCACCTCGAATGCCGACTGGTCCGCGTCCGCAGGCCGCGTGAGCCGCAGGTTCGCGTGGTACGACGCGTAGGCGCTGCTGAACGCGTCCTGCGCGCCCTCAACGTTGGGCTTCTGCATGAACGTGTTCTCCATGTACTCGTACAACGGCGATTCGGGCGAGTTGTTGAAATCGCCGCAGATGATGATCTAACCACACAGACCGTCGATCGTCAATCCAGCAGCATGCGAGCGACTACTCGACTGGTACAACGCACCGGCACGTTGTCTCTCCCCGTAACGGTCCGAGCCAGATCGTACTCGTACTTGTCCTTGACGTCGCTGCTCATCCGGATGATCTCCTCCTCGAGCTCAAACATCTCGGCCATTTGGTGGTCCACTTTCCTGCGAATACAGAACCATTTTGTGAGCAAGGCTGGATGGGATTGGGGACGTAACGTGAGTCAACCACGTACTTGGGGTTCCACCAGAGATGCGTGCACCCCACGAGCACGTATTGCGCAAAGTGGCGCATCTTGAGCAGCGCCAGCATGGCCACACGGTCGTGCGGGTCGTGGAAGTTGATGCTTTCGCACTCTTTCAGCTCAAACTTGTCCTTCCTGCGGTGTCATCACGCACAGGAGAAAGTGAGCCTCATCCACAGAGTCGACATTCGCGCCAAGCGAAACGCACTTGTAGAAGATGCCGCATCCGTCCTGCTTCTTTTCACCCGACCACGTTGACACGTGGATCGACGGACGCTTGACGTAGACGCTGTCGTAGCCGAGATCGTACAGCTCGGGCTTGAAGAAGCTGCACGAACATCCCATCCACACCACGGTCAGAATGGACTAGACCAGCCATCGTTCCATCAATCGCGGGACGTACGTCCAGTAGTCGCTGAGCTCTTCGAGGCACACGACGTCGGCATCGAGCTCTTCGATCTGCCGCAGCAGCGTCATCTTGCGGTTGTCCCAGTTGAGACTCGAGTCCACGACGTAGGGGAAGTGATTGCGCGTCGCCAGGTTGCTCGCGAGGATGTTGAACTGGAGAGCACCACAGAAGCATTAGACGACGCACAGCGGGCTGTTGAGAATTGCAAGGCAACAGCTCGGCGGCTCACCTGCACGACCGTGATGGTCTCCTCCGAGACGCGCGACGGATCCACCTGGCGCAGCTGCGCCTTGCAGTCCAGGAACCGCGGGTGCGCGTCCATCTCGTCCTCCTCAGCGCCCGCACGCGCCACGACTCCGATGCGGCGCCGGGGCAGCGCCGCGCGCCCCGTGACTGCGAGCGTTGAGCCGGCGCGCGTCGTCGAGGACCGGAAGCTCTTCCAGAACTGGCGGTGGTGGCGCGAGAGCTGCACGCTCGCGAGCATGGCCGCGCCCATGCCCACGCACACGGCCAGCGGCCGCACGGAGGAGGCTACGGAGGAGGAGGAGGTGGCGGAGGGAATGTACGCTCCCCCCACAGAGGAGGAGGAGGAGGCGGAGGAGGAGGAAGGCATTCGCGGCGCTGCGCCTCCTGCACCGACGGTTGCTGTTTGTGTGTCTGTCTTGTCAACGTCAAGTCGCCCAACATGCGGCACCTGCCCTGGCTCTACCCGAGGTTGAATCCCAAATCGTTGTTTCCGGGTGCCCCAAAACCTAGGTAAATTGGGTACCATATTCTGTGTGGTATAAAACCCTACCAGCAAGGTTTTACCTCCTGAATGGCGCCTGGCCAACCAGTCCCAAGCGCCCCAAGGTGTCGGGTGGTCCCCAAAGATGGCGCTCATATTTTGGATTCAGGTTACCGACAGTCTGACACCCAAAGTTCTCACTGGTATGTGCCGTGGTGCTGGACACTCCGCCCTAATGGAGTATGCGGGAGGCTGACATTCTACGTGCTCTAGCCCTCGATCCAAGATGTCTCTTATCAAGCCGAAGACCGTTGACGCGGAGGAGACCCGCATCCACCGCATCCGCATCACGCTCTCGTCGCGCAACGTGAAGAACCTCGAGAAGGTCTGCGCCGACCTCAAGCGCGGCGCCGTCGACAAGAACCTCAAGGTCTCGGGCCCGGTGCGCCTCCCGACCAAGATCCTGCGCCTCACGACCCGCAAGTCGCCGTGTGGTGAGGGTACCAACACCTGGGACCGCTTCGAGATGCGCGTGCACAAGCGCATCATCGACCTCCACGCGCCGTCGGACATCGTCAAGCAGATCACGTCGATCTCGATCGAGCCCGGAGTCGAGGTCGAGGTGACCATCGCCGACTCGGCCTAAGTCACCTCTCGCTTGTCGCACGCGCCCGCCGCGTCGTGTGCATAGGTGACCGCGTCGCCGCCTGAGGGATCGGGCGAATGCAGCACATCCGGTAGTGTGCGCAAACGGTTCCGCTCCCCGCAGTGCGCGCATTAGCGCAGTCTCCGAGCCGACGTGGCGGGCGTGAGCGTGGATAAATGGGATTCAACACGAGGCTGTGAA
The DNA here is from genome assembly GCA_023336295.1 of Pythium folliculosum. Lineage (NCBI taxonomy): Eukaryota > Oomycota > Peronosporomycetes > Pythiales > Pythiaceae > Pythium > Pythium folliculosum. Next base: position 12,276 of record JAADWV010000592.1, on the reverse strand, counting down.
CTCTCTACTTTATTGTGCTTGCGTCTGCTCTATCGACTGCTATTCTCCATAGACACAGGTCAACCTACCCTGACAGCACAGCCGCACACCAAGAGTCGTCATTCAGCTCCAAAAGTGTGCCGCTTCGCGGGCTCTCCAGCGCAGATCCGCAGTAGGAAAAGAGCGCCCGCCTTCATCTCTCCAGCGTCGGCGCGCATTGGTGTTCCGTTGGGTCACCCAGGCGGGAAGTGACGTCACTCTTACGAGGTATATGGCGTGGTCCACACGCGTTCTCGTCCTGCGCCGTCGTCCGCCCATCGGGGGAACCGACAGAACCGTCGGGATTCACCCCACACTACACAGAGACTTCCGCCGTGATCCTCGCTTCTTGAGTATGTGGACCATCCTCCGCTTCCCGCGCGCGCACGCCGCCTCCGTCTCGGCGCTGCTTGGCGCCGCCTCGTTCGCCGTGCTCGGCGGCGCGTCCTTTGCCTCTCACTGTGAGCCGGAGCCGGCGCTCTCGCCAAAGGAGTTCCGCGCGTTCACGGTGCGCAAGGTCGAGACGCTGTCGCCCAACACCAAGCGCATCACGTTCGCGCTGCCGAGCGAGGAGCAGCCCATGGGCGTGACCACGGCCTCGATCCTCGTGGCCAAGGCCAAGATCGACGGCAAGAACGTCATCCGCCCGTACACGCCGACCAACCTCAACGACGAACTCGGCTTCCTCGAGCTCGTGGTCAAGGGGTACCCCACGGGCCTGCTGAGCAAGCACATCGTGGAGCTCCAGGAGGGCGACGCCCTCGAGATGAAGGGCCCGTTCCTCAAGTTCAAGTATGAGCCCAACTCGTACAAGAAGCTCGGGCTCATCGCCGGCGGCTCGGGCATCACGCCCATGCTCCAACTCATCAAGACCATCTGCCGCAACCCGGCCGACCACACCGAGGTCACGCTGCTCTTCGCCAACCAGAGCGAGGAGGACATTCTGCTGCGCGACGAGCTCGACGCGCTCCAGTACCTGTACCCGCAGTTCAAGGTCGTCCATGTGCTCAACAAGCCCTCGGAGGCCTGGACCGGCCTCACGGGCTTCGTGTCCAAGGAGATGATCCAGGAGCTCATGCCCGAGCCCTCGGACGAGCACTTGGTCTGCGTCTGCGGCCCGCCGCCCATGATGTACCACGTCTCGGGCGACAAGGCCAAGGACAAGACCCAGGGCGAGCTCCAGGGCCTGCTCAAGGACCTCCAGTACACATCGAAGCAGGTCTTCAAGTTTTAAACCCCGAAAATGCCAGGAGGGAGGGACGCTAAGGATAGAGAGAGCATCGGACATGTCCACTTCATCCTCGCCACCACAGGGACGCAGCTCGTCGCCGCACTCCGGCCCCGTGGTGACCAGAGACATGCTCTTTCCTTCTCGTTGGCCCGACCACCCAAACCAAACTAATGAACAAAACTTTTCTCGGAGTTTTCGTCGCTACAAGCCCGAGTGGAAGAACGTGTGGAGCCGCTTGGCGCACACTTTGCCCAGCAGCTCGTTGAGCTCCTCGAGCGAGAGCGTCGCGAGCTCGGCGAGGTTCTTGACGCGCGATATGACCTTGCGGTAGTTGTGGTCGTTGATGCCCGGCAGCTTGCGCAGCACGTCCATCGAGTTGGTGTTGTAGTACGACGACGCCAGCGCCTCCTCGCCGTCTCCTCCTGCTCCAGCGCTGGCTACTCCTCCACCGCCGCCGCCTCCTCCGACGGCCTGGGCCACCTCCAGGTCCGGCTCGGGCTGGTTCCTCTTGATGGCCTTAAAGAGGTCGACGGTCGCGTGCGGGGACCGCGACCAGAGGATGCGCAGGTTCGGGAAGTGGAGCACGAGCAGCGTGAGCTTGGACACGATGCTGGACGCGCTGATCTCGCTGCCGATCTCCGAGGCGTCCTGCAGCGAGAAGGCCTTGCCCTGGCTGAACTCGATGAGCAGCACCGGCAGCTCATAGTAGCGGCCCATGTTCTCGGCCTGGTTGAACAGCCGGCCCGAGTTGAGCGAGCCGAAGAGGTCGCTGATGCTCTTGCGCTCGACGCAGATCTGCGGCGACAGGATGTAGTCGCCGATCTCGAGCGTCACGGGCTGCACGAGCAGGCCGTCCTTGTGGAGCATGGACGGCAGCGCGCTGCGGAACTCGCGCACGTCGACCACGACCTTGACCCCGGGGCGCGCGAGCCGCGTCGAGCGGTGCGCGTTCGCGGCCGTGCGCGTGTCCATGCTGTATGCCGGCGTCTGCTGCTGCTGCGCGGCCTTGACGTGGTAGGGCACGTCGTACACGTTCGCGGGCATCATCAGATGCGCCTTCTGGTGGATCAGCGTCTCGAACGATTTTTTCTCGCGCTGGATCTCGCTCAGGTACGCTTGCTGCTCGGCGCTCTCGTCGTACATCATGAAGTAGATCTCGAGCTTGCGTTTGGTGGACGTCGCCGCCGCCCGCGTCGCGTGGAACACCTCGAGCTCGCGGATAAACGCCATGTCCGGGTCGTACAGCACGACGCAGCTCGGCTGCACGTCCTGGAGCAGCGCGCTCGCGCCATGGCCGTGCTGCTTGGCCTGGTCGTACGTGCACAGCACGACCTGCTCGGCACGGTCCACGAGCTCGAGGCTGAGCCCGCTGCTTCTCGCAGGCGCACTCGACGCGCCGCTCTGGCCCAGCAGCTGACGCTTGTTTCGTGCCCGCGCGTCTTCCACAGCCGTGAGAGCTTGTAGCTCTTCGAGCGACATGCCGAAGCTCGCCATCTCGGGTACTGCGGCAACACCCGTCTCGCCCGTGGCGTTCTCGATCATGCGTTTCTTGCCTCTTCCCGGAGCTGCCTTCTTCGCGCCGTTGGTGGCAGCTGGCGCTGCTGTCGCGTGGACCGCGTGGCTCGCCTGCGCGTGGAACGCCGCCTCGCTCGCGCGGAACTGGGCCGCCGCGTCCAGCAGCAGCTGCTGCTCGGCGCCGAGCCCCGACTTGGGGCCGCCCTTCTTGCGGACCGCGGCCTCGCGCTGCACGAGGTAGTGGCCGAAGCGCCGCCGCATCATCTCCCTCTCGCCGAGCGCCAGGAACTCGCGCAGCTGCGCGCACGTACGCTCGTCCTTGACCATCACCAGCACGTGCGCGCCGCCGCCGCCGTTATCCTCGTCTTTATCCTCCAGTTGCTCGGCGCGCGCTTCGTCGAGGATCTGCACGAGCGCGTCCCACTTGGGGTTCCCCTCGAGCACGAACTGGAGCTCCGCGGTCTTGAGCACGGCGGGCGCATCGCTCGCGGCGCCCAGCCGCCTGGCGTGGACCGGTGCGCGCGTCGTCTTGTCCACGATCTGGTACAAACGGTCTTTCGCGGCGCTGAGCAGCCGGTCCGCGGCCTCGGTGAAGAGCCACGCCGACGGGAAGCGCTGCTGGCCGTTCATGGCCTGGTGGTTGAGCAAAAACGAGTGGTACGTGATGGCGTCGTACCGCGGCAGGTACGAGAGCAGCTGTTTGAGCGTCGTGAGGTCACCCACGAGCTGCTTGGTGCGCGGCGGCAGCTTGTGCCAGACCGGGTCGAGCTGCCGGCGGATCGCCGTGCCGAACGACTTGCTCAGCGCGCGGTCCATCGTGAGTTCGGCGGCGTCCAGCGCCTTCGTGCTGCGCTGCAGCTCCTTCATCGTGGCCTCCATGGCCACGAGGATGGCCTCCTGCATCTGCTTCATGCGCGGCGAGAACGCGACCTCGATCTCGTACACGTCCGGCTGCGTCTGCTCGAGGCACGCGTGGACCGCGACGTGGAACCGCGGGTACAGCATCACGTGGCGCACGTACAAGTGCTTGAGCACCTGCTCCATCTTGTTGAAGCCGCCGGCGAGCGCCGACGTGTCGTCCGAGAAGGCCTTGATGAACCCGGCGCGGTTCTCCTCGCGGAAGAGCCGGATGATGAACGCCTCGATCGAGGTCTCGGCCACGCGGTGCGCGTCGTGGACCAGCAGGCCCGTGACCTTCTTGGCGTCGAGCTTCTTGTTGAGCAAGTCCACCACGAGCACGCGCGAGGTGACGAAGAAGCAGCCGCCGTGGCGGTAGAGCTGCTCGCGCTCGGCCGTGGAGCTCTTGGCGTCCAGCACCCTGGGCAGATACTTGCGGTCGAGCCCGAGCGAGAGCGCGAGCTGCGTGAACAGCGGCACCTCCTCGCTCACGTTCAGGCACAGCACGAGCGACTTGGGCGACGCGTACAGGCGGATGAAGTAGGCGAGCAGGCGCTGCACGCCGAGCCCGCGCGCGAGCACAAGCAGCCCGTCCTGCTGCGCGTGGAGCTCCTCCACGATCGCGCGCTCGTACGGCAGCCAGCGCGGCAGCACCGCGTCTGCCGTCTCCTCGCCTGCGTGGTCGTGGGAGTCGTGCGTCATCACGGGAGCAGCAGCGATGCAAGCGGCAGCGAACAAACCATTAGGAGCTTTTCGCTCCCTGTGGTAAAAGTGGGGAGCTCCGTTGGCGCCACATGTGGACCACACGAGACGCAATTAGCATCAGATATGGGTTAAAAAACTGAGTATAAACGACCAATCGGGGGGATAACGTACTCTCCAATCCTAGTTTATGGGGTTGGGTTTCTACTGGATGTGGATGGCGATGTCGCCGCTTTTGCCGCTCGCGGGCGCCGGCGCCGTCGCATACGTGGCGCTCGAGCGGCTCATTGGCGCGTCGCCGTCCTGGCGGTGCGCCGAGCTGTTGAGCAGCGCGAGGCTGGCCTCCTGGAAGTCGAGGTCGCGTTTCTGCAACAGAAAAGGCAGACGACAAAACACGGATTAGAGTCCCAAAGTCGCGTTTTTCCGAGGCTCACACGGCCTTGAGACTGATGCGCTTGCGCATGAGCTGCCTCACCTTGCGGCGCACGTGGGCCTCCTGGAAGGGGACGCCGGCCGACTCCCAGTTGAAGATCGAACCGTAGTTGTAGCCGTAGCCAAAGCACGCCGCGAACACGCCGATGATGCTGCCGGCCTATTAGGATCAAAACACAGTTTGTCAGTCTCCTCTCCATCGAAACGACCGCAATGCAACACAACGCACAACGCACCAGGATGTCGGCGTAGTGGTGCCAGTTGTCGACCGACCGCGTGACGGCGATCCACGCGGCCACGAGCGTGGGTGCGAAGCAGAGGAATAACTTGAGCGTCTTGCGGCCGCCGCGCAGCACGGTCTCGTCGCGGTTCTCACAGTTGAGCCGCGAGCGGCCCATGAGGTACAGCGTGAGCAGGAACAATGTCGCGAACGCGTACGACGAGTGGCCCGACGGGAAGCTGCGGCGGCCCTCCATCTCTTTCTTCGGGTCCGTGCACAGGTTCGTGACGCCGTCCCAGACCTTGCTGTAGTCCCACTTGCACATGTCGTAAAAGCTCGGGCGGAAGCGGCCCGTCATGTTTTTGATAAAGTGCGTGATGAGCTGCGAGATGCCCGCGGACTGCGCGAGGCTCAGCAAAAAGTCGCGCGTGTCGTGCGGGATCACGCGCACGCGCTTGAACTTGGGGAGCACAAAGTTCATGAACAGGTTCACGAGGATCGGCACGCCCGTGGCGCCGACCATGAGCGCGCTCATGGGCACCTGCTCGGCGAGCTTCTTGTTGTTGAGCGTCGGGTCGCGCGCGAACACGGTCTGCGTGGCGCTGATGCGCACCTCGATCGACGGGATCTCGCGGATGTGCGTCGGCATGATCGCGAACGCGCCCGCGACGCCCATCATCGACAGCGAGATGACAAACTCGAGCACGCGCAGGCGCACAAACACGCTGGCGTTGGCGTTCGAGCGCGGCGCGTCGCCGTCGCTGCGCGGCACGTTGTGCATGAGAATCGAGTAGTCGTTCTCCGACGTGTTGACCGTGTCGTTGATGTCGCGGCGCTCGTCGTCGTCGAGCGGCACGGGCGTGGCGATGACTTTACTGAGCCGCAGCTTGGCCGCGGCGGAGAAGAAGCGCGGCTTGGAGCTGGAGCGGCGCTCGTCGCCTTCGCTGATGAGGTCGTCGTCGTCGAACGGCTGGAGCACGGACGAGTGGTGGCGCTCGAGCAGCGCGATGGCCGAGCTGGCGCGGCGGTCTCGCGGGTCGCGGAGGTCAAATGACGAGCTCACGGCGACTGTGGGTGTGGTCGCGCGCTCCCTTCGCTTCGTACGAAGGGGTCGCCGCGACAAATCAGGCCGGATTTAGGAGAGCGCGTGGAGCGTCGCAACTGCGCTGGATGGGAATGTAGCCACCGCTCGACAGAAGGAGGCGTCGGTGGGAGGTCCGTGGGACACGGCACGCGGGACGCGGGTGGCGGGTGGCGGAGCGCGCGGACGAGATGGCGCGGGCGGCGGCGCGTTCCGGACGACCGAGGCGGCGGCGACAGCGGCGGCAATGGCACTGGAGAGACAGAGGGAGCGAGGGCAAGCGGAGGGAACAGCGGCACAGAGCAACGGAGCAGAGGGGGAGGAAAGCTGGCGCTGCTCGTGTTCGGTTGCGGGTAGGAAGAGAGCGGCGCGGTCGTGGCATCGCAGGTACGGAGTGGGCAACTGATCCGGACGGTGAGGAGCTCACTATCGGCTCCTAGAGGTACTAGTTCAACTTGTTTATTCCGTAGGTTCTGAAAACAGTAGACTTTGAAACAAAGGGTATACGTATACACAGGTAATTGACTAACCCCGGCAGCTGGTAGACACAGATCGCATGGTCCAAGCACAACGCCCCAACCACAACAAAGACTCTCGTCTTCCTCGCGCACCGCTGGGGAGCGCCACCGCGAGGCCCTCGCCCGCATGGGTCCTCTGAGTGCTGCATACTGTACACAGCACGAAGTGGGGCGCCTGGGAGCTTGCAGGCGATTTGAAGCATTTTGTGGTTTTTGGTTCTCGGGTCTAAATCCGGTTTTCCCAGAACGCGGTGTCGTCGTCGTGGCGGTTCGTGACTCGTGGGTTCGGAGATGAGAACCGCTGCGACGTGAAACGGTTCTGGGGGATTCTGAATTCTGAACCGCCTAGATGATGCAATTTACGCATCTTTTACCACTATTTTGCGTAATAAAACCCATCAGTATCCACTTCTTCGTGGTTCTCAAAAGATCAGGTTCAAGGGACCCAAGTTGGGTCACCCAACATCTCTCTCCGCCACGGCATCACGTGATCCCCAACTAGTGGTGGTTTTGAAAACCGATTTCAGACGTCCCAAAATACAACAAAACATTCTGAAGTAATTCAGGCCGTGTTCGCACACGCCCAAAATGAACTTTCCTCCTTCGGGTTTCACGTGCGGCGGAGTGGGGGGCAAGTTGACTTGATTAGCGTGAGTTAGCCTCAATGGCAATCCCCTATCTACTCTACTCGATGGGAAACCTTTCCAGCTAGTCTGGCAGGGTGAAAACCCATCCTACTGGGATCCGCTAATCAGGCTAAGAAGAGAAAAAAAACATGGCGACCTGGTCGCTTCTCTTCTTCTCTTTGTGAGCACTGTGCTCTCCACGGTGGAACTGCGAATGACGCGTGTTCCACCGCGGTTCGGAAACCACCGGTTCCTTCGGCGTGGTCCACACCACTTCTGCTGAACCGTCCACTTTCCTCCTTCGGGTTTCACGTGCGGCGGAGTGGGGGGGGGCAAGTTGACTTGATTAGCGTGAGTTAGCCTCAATGGCAATCCCCCCCGGTGGCGCGAGGCTTGGTTCGTGGCACTCCCATGTGGAGGCCTTGATCATGCAGCTTGCAGCGTCACGTAGCATGCCGGGACGTAGACGAGTGTAGACTGAGAAGCACCAACTTGACCACCTTCCCATGAGACGAATGACCAGGCTGCGAGGAGCGCGCAGGCGCCTCCTATCCTCAGCGAGCGCGGCGAGTAGTCCTTTGGGTCCAGACCCATGGCCTTTGCGGCGTCCTTGATCTGTTGTGCGACTGCGGACTTTTTGACTGTCTTGCTTGTCGATACGGACGTGAGGTATGGGTCCAACTTCCTTCCTTCTCTGATCCACTGGGACCGAATGTGCAGGCATTCTTGGGCTGCCGCGACCGGACACCGGTCCTTGTGAGCTGACGCGTAGTGGCGTATGCTGACGCCTTGGCCGATGCGATCTCCCTTGTGGGATTCGAATAGCACTTCCACCGAGTGGGCGCTGCCGTCTTCCGGTTGTATTTGCTTGCCGTGTTGGTCTCTGAGGATGACGTTGTGCACCTTCACGCAGTGAGCTCTTTCCGTTCCGGTGGATTGATCTGCTGTGACCGGTCCCCACAACTCGGAGCTTCTGTCCAGGAAGAAGAATCCGAGAATGACCGAACCCCACTGGAGGCGTTCTCCGCTGTTTGGTCTGACCAGGCGTTCACGCATCTTGAGCAGCAAGGGTGTAGTAACTGGCTGCTTCCGGTCCACCTGACTGTTGGTGCGCTTGTAGCCCTGAGCGACGAGCTCAAATTCCGGATCACGGAAATCCAGCTTGGCGTTCCGAACCGCCTTATGGGCGAATACCACCGCTGCCATCTTACCGTCGAAGGTCTGGAATTTGTTTCCGATCTTGTTCTTGTTGTGTCCCTCCGAGGCGCACAAACCGGCAAATAGTCCGACCATCCTCGCTTGTTGTGCCCTGGGCAGTTCGTCGATCCATACCGGGAATCCGAAATCGGCTCAGAACTTTTCCCAGTACCCGAAGTTACGTCCGTAGAGCCCCAGGGTGCTCTCTGCGACTGCTGCTCGCTTGAGTTGTTGGGTTGCATTTCGGATTCGATCCATTCGCTGTTGTTCTGCGCCATATCAAGATCGTCAGTTCCCGAGTGCACGTCACACGCCGCTCCTCCCGCGACTCGAACGAGCTTGTGCGTCGTGAAGTGTAGACGGTAGCGGGCCTGTGTCAGTGCGCACTCCCGGAGTGAGGCCTGGCCATCACTGGTGTCGGTGTTCATCTTGGATACCAGGTTGACTGCCCATCGGGATGTGCTTAGCACGGCGATCTGTCGCCACGAGTCCGGCTCTTCGAGTCGGGGACCCCATTCCTGGACGGCTCGGCTTAGCGTGTGTGCGGTCGTCTCGCCTCTTGAGCGCTTGTCAGAGTAGGATATCGCCCGCCGCTCCAGGAGCACGCTGGTGATGCCTATGGCGTTGCCGGTCTCTTCGATCAGCCAGACGTCGTCATCGGTCGAACCTGGTTCGAACAGTATCATGGGCATCCCGGCGAACTCGTTCTGGAACGTGAGCTGGCTCCACCACTCTAGGTCCTTCCGCAGGAAGTCGTTCATTCTCACCCCACTGCCATGTCTGCGCCGGCAGTTCATCTGCGTTGCTGTGAGCCGCTGGACGAACGGCTTAGTGATCGGGATGAATGTGATGATGTGTCGCAGGACTCCCACGAGGCTGTCGAGTCGTCTCGTTGGGATAAATCGCATGTTGAGCGTGTCTGCTATGGTCGCCTGGACCTTGTCGACCTTCCGCTGGGGAATGGTGACCGTTACGCGCTTGATGTCCCAGTCGATTTCGTCCACTGTGAGCGGAAGACCTTGTTTGGGGACGAGCGCGAAGGCGCTAGAATGGAACCTCGGGTCCGCCACCAGTGTGGCCATCGATGCGATGATGTGAGGTGAAGTGCTCCAAGTTTTCGCCAAAGTCCTGGTGGACTTGACCAGTCAGTCCTAAGGACGGTGTGAGGAAGAGAAAAACACATAAAAACAGTAGGTAGTAGGAGGTAGTGTAGGATGCTTTATTTGAGGACCCTGGGTGGCCCAATAGTGGCCCCTAGGAAGTGGGTGGAGTTCAACCACCCAATAACCCAGGATGGGCAGCGGGGGCGATCCTCCGCCGCCCATTCTGGGCAGTCAGTTCAGAATTTTCCCCCTTTCGACGCGTGTTCTTCTGTCAGCCGGTTCAAAACCGTCCTTCCAGCAGTTTTCTCCTAAGTCCGGGTAGACTTGACCAGTCAGTCAGTGTTTCCTGAGTGCAAAAGGGAAGCCAAGAGGGCGGAACTTGGCGGCGCCGGGAGGCAGCAAGAAGCTTTCCTTCGTAACCAGGAGTGTGAGGCTCCTGTGTAACGACGTGTTGGAGTTCCGGGTCTTCACTTCAAAGATCTCTGTGATATCCAAGTCCTCGCGAGTGCAGAAGAAGTCAGCGCAAGCGAGCCATTTCCTCGAATAAGTTTCGTTGTCCGCGGAACTGAAGAGTCGCCCTACGTACGCCAAGGCGCGATTTTTTGGTCACCTCACGACAGATGCAACGTCCCTTGAAGTAGTCGCCCAGCAATTTGTGCGTGGCTACGGCGGCTCCCCGGTCCGCGCCAACGTAATTCTCAGGCACCGGCCTAGTTCCCACCCGTGCTGCCGGGCTTTTCCAGTGGGGAATGACACCCCGCTCAGCCATGTCGCAAAGGAGGTCGAGTTGATCGTACGTGGCAAGGTTGGATCGGTACCACTCGGGCCGCAGGGCCTTGTTGGGGCGGTAGTCCATGGCGGTCTGTCCCCTGTATAGCTCCAACGTTCCAGCGATCCCGAACTGGGGTAAGGCGAAGAATGTGTTGAGGAGGCGCAGATCAGGCGCGGGAATGGTCAGTGGCCCTGGGCCTGGCGTTACGAACGCTTCCGTGGGGGAGAACGAGATGCCAAACTGGGCAGCGATGCGCTCGAAATTGTCGAAGACCTCCCGGGGAGCGTAACGTCCCCGCGACGATGCACCGCCGGCCCGACCACGAGTCGAAAGCCGAGGGAAGTGTACTGGCCCGTGTGTGCACCGTGCCAGGCGGGGAGCCAGCTCGGTGTACACGCGCGGGTGGTGGTGGCGGGCCGGCGGCGGAACGATGACGGATGAGCGCACCCATGTTCCGCAGCTCGTGCATGATGAGAGACCACTGGGCCCGGCGGAACGCGAGGGGCTCGTCGGCGGGAACGGCGGCCGGGTCGGGTGGTGAATTGGGGTGAATGAATGGTCCGCTGGGGCCATGGAGATTGGATGATAACGGCCAAGCGGTGCCGCTGCGGCTGCGCGTATGCTGTGTGTACGAGTCCATGACCCAGTTACACAGGGCGTCCGCGGCCCCATTGAGTTCCCGCCGGACGTGTTGAAGAAACACCGGTCCTCGGGCTGTGCCACGGGCACGGATCCGCGCGATCCACGGGCGCAAGCGCGGCGCTCGGCAGACGTAGCTCTGGAGCGCTTGCTGGATGATGATCTCAGAGTCCCCGTAAATGGTGACCCGGGATCGTGGACGCCAGGCGTTGATCCATTGAAGACACGCGAGGAGGCCTCGCGCCTCCATGAGGTTGTTTGTTTTGGCGGGAGTGAAGGCCTCCGCGCCCCACTGTAGTATCTCTCCGGAGGCCGTCCAGACGCACCATCCGAAGGCGCTCTGGTTCGCCTCACGCCGACAGCCACCGTCGAATGCGGCGTATATGTGCGGTGCGGGTTCGTGTGTGAGATGTGTGTTTCCACGCGCCGGAGAGGCGGCTCGTGAAGCTCGGGTGGCTACCTGGTAGCCGGGTGGATCGGCCACCAATGGGGGTTCTGTCCCTGACGCTGTGTGGGCGCAGTTCTGGGCCGCCGGCGCGGCCGTGGTTGATGGCGCCGGGGTGGGGGCGGCCTGGTGGGATGTTGTGGTCATGGACCTGGCTTCCTGTAAAGGAGGAGGCTCAGAGCCGGTGTTAGACACCAAGAGAGACGCGGGTAAACAAAGGGAACTGGGCAGAGCTATATCACTGGATACGCTGCGGGGAGTGGACCTGTGTCTACCCCCGCCCCTTCATGCCTGGGGGTGGGTCGGCATCAATGGGTCATGCGTCTCGACCACCCACGCTCGCACGTTATCAGGTAAGACGTGGAGGACATGGTCGTGGCGGCACACGCGGAAGTCGCAGTCGCGTTGGACCTGGTAACGCATGCAAACCGCGCGGCCTCCGCGGCCCCGCGGAATGCTGGCACGCACCGCCGCCGGGATCACAGTGGTGGCCGGTGTGTTTGCCTGCTGGCGGTCCCGGTTCCGCTGGGGAGCGTGTCGGCCGTCCACACCCTGGGTGCGACGCTGTTCGGCCGAGGGCTGGTGGTGGAGCATCTGGGCGTAGATGAGGGCTACGATCATGTCTTGGTAAGCTGCCGACCCGGGGCGGAGCATGTCGCTCGCGAAACGTTCCAGGTTGACGAAGGGTTCCCCGGCGAGGATGTTGCGACGCAAGGCGGCGAACACGGCCGAGTACAGGTTAACCCTTTTGCAGCCGAGCCATTTCCTAATGTAAGAAATTCCTAATGTTATGGCTCGGGTTGTTGTAAAACCAAGCATATTGCTTGGTTTTGCTCCAACGGGTTTGAAGGGTGCGTTATCGATTTGCAGGGGCGAACTG
>JAADWV010000591.1:0-20606 GCA_023336295.1 Pythium folliculosum | reverse complement strand
CTGCCCGCAGTCGGAGCTCACCAAGCTCGCGCCGCTCGCCGTGAGCAACTACGCGGACATCTCGGCGTGCCAGGCCGTGTCGGGCTGGACGTTCATCCCCCCGACTGCGGAGCCGACTGCGGCGCAGGAGACCAAGATGTGTGGCAACGCCAACTGCAAGAACCTGGTCGCGGCTATGCAGAAGCTCAAGCCGGCTGACTGCTTCTTGTCGCTCTCGAACAACACGCAGGGCGTCAACGCCAAGAAGCTCGTGGACGAATTTGGTCCGTTCTGCGAGCTTGTCGGCCTCTAAAGCGTGTGCGCCACCTCTGCGGGCAGCAAAGCACCACAGTCTCGGACGTCCGACTCCCAGGACGCCAGGCCCACAATGCGGCGTACTGCCAACGCTGTTCTTATGCTGAAGGCTAGTCAAACACCCGCACAAACTGCTTTTGTTTTCCAACCCCGTCTCCATAGGTGTGTGCGTTTCTTCTTACTGTGAGGGAGGCAGCTCATTCGTGTGTGGCAACCGGAGCAAGTCCGAGAACACCCAAATGGGTACTGCTTGTGGTGGAAAAACTGAGCTGGGTGATTGACTCTCATGACCTGCTTGGGTTCCGGTGATTGGGTCACTACACGCACCTAAGCCGAACCCGTGACACCGACCGCGAGGCGTCACATCATCGTCCGTCACGTGATCCTCTTGAGCTGACGGGGTCAGATGCGCCGCGTACTGTTCGCGTACCATCCGTCATCTTCAACGCGCAGCAGACTCCCACATTGACCTCTACCAACAGCGCTCAACTTCCATTAGAGCACACGTGTCGCATGAGACGGTCCGGCCCTTCTTTCGTGGTTGGCAGGGGCGAGAAGCGGACACTGCCTGCGCTGGCCAAGCCTGCCGCCGATGGCGTGACGGCCGTGCGGCGTCACGGCGTCTCTCTGTGTCAGCAACGCATGCGTTGAAGCCCACAAACGCAGCCATTCGTGTCACAGCTCGGATTGCCTCACCCAGTTGAAGTGACCCTCGCGGCTCCTCGTACCTCCCCACAAGCGCCCAGCGCCCTATGCAGAGGAGCCTTTATCGAGGCGTCTTGGTTCCAACGCGCCCGCATTGATCATTCTCGGATTTTCCAGCTTCGACGCACTCCAACAACCACCATCACCCTCTCCACCATGTTCAAGACCACCGTCGTCCTCGCCGCCGTCGCCGCCGTCTCGGTCAACGGCTACGCGACGTACCCGCAGTTCTGCCCGCAGTCGGAGCTCGCCAAGCTCGCGCCGGTCGCCGTCACCAACTACGCTGACCTCCAGGCGTGTCAGAAGGTGTCGGGCTGGACGTTCATCCCGCCGACGGCCGAGCCGACCGCCGAGCAGGAGACCACGATGTGCGGCAGCCAGAACTGCAAGAACCTGCTCGCGGCCGTGCAGAAGCTGGCGCCGTCGGACTGCTTCCTCTCGCTCGCCAACAACGAGCAGGGCGTCAACGTCAAGAAGCTCGTCGAGGAGTTCGAGCCGTTCTGCGCGCTCGTCTAAGTCGATCGCGTCAACACGGGCTTTCCCACACAGACCGCGGTATTGAGGCTGCCTCATGAACTGAAGCTCGCTTGACCGATTTCATCGTAAACGTAAAAGATTTCACCGCTCAAACACTCAGTTATCGGAATGTGTCCTCTCTAGCGAGCTTGCGCTTCCATGATGCAGGATCCACGCTAACCGGTGCGGGAACTTCACCCTGCATCCAAGGACAGCGTCACAGACTCATGAACAACAACAAAGTTCTGATGTTCGTTTATTTGACGTTGTCGTAGACAGTCTTACTAGGACGCTACACATACACGCATAACCACACACAATCTCGTCATCGCACGATCGGTGTGTCGATAGCTCGTGCGGCTTAGTCGTCGTCGCCCTCGATGTCGCCCGAGTCGAGCGTGTACGTGGACTGGAACACCGTGCAGGCTGATATCGGGCTCATCGACACGAACGAGAGCACGTTGGTGCTGCTCACAGCGAGGCACTTGCCACCGGAGACGACGTAGCCATCGACCAGGTTGTCGCCCGAGGAGATGTTGGCTTTGGAGCCACTGAAGGTCACCGAGCTCTGCGCGTACTGGAACGAGAGCGAGAGGCACGTCGTGGCCGCCGACGGGAGCGCCAGGCACGCCAGCTTGGTAGCGCTCGTGAGCGCGAGCGAGGACGCCGGCGCGGACCACCGAGAGAGCGTGCCGCTGGTGTCACAGGCTCCGACCTTGAGCGAGCTGCTGATCGTCGAGGTCGTCGACAGGCACGAGGGCGTCGTGGCGTTGCCCTTGATCTTGAGGAACGCGCGGTCGATCTGGTCGTCGAACGTCATGGCCGACGCGAGCTTGCCCGTCTCGGCGTAGCACTGGTTAGCGCGGTAGTCCGCCGCAGCCATGCCGCGCACGCGGTTGAACGCGTTGGTCTCGAACATCCACTGCGCGAACGCGCGCGAGATGGTGAGTCCACCCGTGGATGGCGACGTCGCGAAGAACTTGCCGCCGTTGTCCTTGAGCACGTCCTGCACGAGACTGCAGCGCGTGTTGTCGCTCGCACCCGTGACCGTGAAGTCGAAGGACATCTTGACGGGCCGGTAGAAGAACCCACAGGGGCGCTGCACGGCGAGCGTCTTGTCGTTGCCCGTGGTCGTGTAGAAGCTGGAGGCGTCCGTGGACGTCAGCAGCGGGCCCGTCAAGCTCGAGATCTCGCTGATCACGCCCGGCTGACTAAAGTACGTCATGCGCGAGCGGTAGTTGCCCGAGCACCCCATCTTGAGCAGCCGGCTCGTGCCCAGCTCCGAGTTGTACCAGCAGCCGTTGTTCGAGTTGGAGTTGACCGACTGCGGCACGAAGTTGAAGAAGCCGCTCGGGTTGGAGAACTGGCAGCCGACGACGTGGCCCGCCTGGAAGGGCATACCGGTGGTCGTCGCGTCCGTGAGCTGCTGTACCTTGTTGAACTGCGACTGGTACACTTGGTTGCAGTACTGCGCGCGGATGGTCGCGCCGGCGGCGTTCGCGCTCGGGCGCCCGGCCTTCTTGAGCACGTTGGTGTAGCTCATGGGCGCGCTGACATCCACGACGCGGCCGAACGTATCCAATCGGTACGTGTACGTCGAACCGCGCGCACCGGTGCGCACGACGTTGCCCTTCGAGTCGATGTCCACGGCGTCCGTGGGCACCGAGAACTCGGTCTGCGTGCCCGAGGATAGCGCCGAGATGAACTTTGGCAGCGTGAACTGCGCGTCCATCGAGTTGAAGATCTCGCCGCTCGCGACCTTGGTCAGCATCGACGCGGTCTGGTAGTTGTTGGCGAACGCGCGGTACAGCGTGAGCGGCACGGCCGCGCACTTGTCGCTCGCGGTGCGCAAGTACATCGAGATGGTCTTGCTCGTCGCCTGGTCCGTGGTCTTGTAGAAGCTGTACCCGCCGAGCTGGCTCACGGAGCCGGCCGTCGTGTCCACGTTCTGGTTCAGGAAGTCCGGGTCTCCGCTGAGCACGAAGCCGTACACGGCCGTACTCGCGCTCAGCGGCGTCGCGCGCGCGCTCACGCTCAGGTGCTGGTACAGCGTGCAGGTCTTGGTCGCGAGCTTGAAGAACTGGCATTTCTTCTGCTGGAAGCACTTGGTCGCGCACTCCTCGAGCGAGGCTACCGAGGAGGTCGTCGACACGGCCTTGACCGATGCCGTGGTGTCCTCAAGGATGCGCGCGTCGCCGTTCGTGAATGCCGCGTACCAGTCCGTGCAGCTCGTGACGGCGTCCCACGCGGTCGCGCTCGACGTGAGCGTCACGCAGTCGCCCGCCATGGCGCGCAGCGAGCGCGAAGCCAGCGCCGCGTCCGGCTGGCTCGCCAGCAGCACCGCACCGACCGCGGCCGCGAGCACGGAGGTTCCTGATCGCATCTTGCCTTGTGGGGTTGAGGGGGGAGTTGGAGAATCGAGGAATGAGCACCCAGCAAGACCCGCGGAGGCGTCAAGCAGCGGCGCTGGAACAGTCAACGACGTTGCCGCCGTTCCCAGTCTCCCTCACCCATCAAGTCACGCGCAGCTGGGGCTTCTGCATGCTTGTTTGTGTACTGGTATTACGTAGAGGGATCTTGGAGGAGGAGATGACCACGATCCTTCCCTGCCGCGCATCCGCCTCCGGGCCGCGCTATGTGAGTCGACTCGCGGCTGGTGCTGCGGACAGAAAGCGCGCACAACGCGCCAAAAATCCCTGCTCATTCCACCCTGGAGGCTTACTGGTGGTGCCGTCAACCGACCGTCGTGTAAGGAGAAGGTACAAGGTTGAATCTCGATATTCTTTTCGCGCGGGACCGAACCCAAACACGGAAACAAACTGTCAGTGGCGCGAATCAGATCCACTCGTGCGCCAGATGGTGAGCCTGACAGTTACATCTGTCAGCCACGGTCGCTGACTGGCGCTGAAGTGGCTTCCCGCGTCAACAGTCTTCTCGTTTGGAACAAATCTGCCAGGACGGGAAAAGAGTCTGGCGTGGCCCACGCCGTGAGGGTCGCTGGCGGTGGCTCGTTTCCGACCCAAAAGCAAGTTGCACTGCACCACCGGCCGGCGGCCGGCTGGCGGCGGGCGGGCTTACCGCGCGCGGCACGAGGCGGCGGCACCGCCGGACGCCCCTGCACCAGTGATCGCCACCAGCCTCCGCAGCGATGGAAACTACGCGCACAGTGTGGGACTCGCCGCCACCACACGCGCACAGCATCGACGGTGCTCGAGTGACTGAATGCGAAAGAATTTGGCGCCAGCGCGCGAGGACAACACGCGAGCCCAAGATCGGGTGGAAGGAGATGAGCGAGCTTAGCGACTGATGATTATGAAACCTGCATACAATTACAGTCAACGGTACGAAATCGTGCTGCAGCGACGAGATGTGGCGTGTAGTTTCTAGCCTGCACCCGGTTGAAGATGCAGGTAACGAATGCCACACGCGGGCAAAACGCTCATTCAGCAGCTGGCGATACGAGACGATGCCGCTCTCGCGCGATGTGCAGATTGTACTGTAGGGCGAATCTCGCGAAACTTACTTCCATAGCCACAGCCAGGCCAATGGAGGAAAATGGTTGGTCAGTTTCAAGGTTGTCGATCGTGCGGTCTTGTGATGGAAGGACGGTAGCATGGTGTACCGGCTCAAACGATCAGGTGGCGACACCACTCACTCATCATCGTATGGACTCTCCGATCCAGGCACTGCTCCGCAATGGGGTGGGTGGGCCGCCTCAGGTGGCACCGTGGGTCCAGCGCGACTGCACTTCTCCCCTCGCCCCGGAACGCGAATCAGGGCGGAGATCGAGAATCTTGCCGATGGTGATTCCCACGTCTGCCAGGAGAATGTCATCCGTTCCATCTGAAGTGTCCTACACTGTACTATAGCATGGGCAAGCAAACACACGGAGTGTGTGTATTCCTGTCCTGTATATTTGGTACTGGGCCGCGGCCACCTCGTTCTTCCTTACAGCCTCGATGCCATGGACTCTCCCGATCGTTACCGTAGTGGCGGCTCCTGGCGGACACCAAGGGCATCATTGGCAAGATCCAGGCCCCGACCACGAAGAGTAAACTTGTTGTAAGGCGAGTTGTCCGTGCCATCGACCGGTTCAGATCGAAGGAACATAAAGGTGAGTGTATAAGGGGGCGTGGAGAGCAGAGAAAGATCCCGAGCACTTGCGGTCACTGTCAAGCATATATTCTAGCATATAGAATATGGCTACACTATCGTATGATCGAGAGCTAGTGTCACAGAATAATGTGGACCACCTGATCTGTATTCTTAAGGTGGTGGCCGTGAGAAACGGGCCTATCTGCTGGCTCCGAATTTTCATGGAACCCAGCCGAACTGACTAGCCCTAGCCGCAATGGGTGCTGTTGTCAAGCCGACTAACACAGATTCCTATCCAAGTGCATCTGTGGATGGAGCCAGGTACGTCACGCTGATTTGTTCCCACTATCCACTGATTTAGAAGTGAATTTTATGGTCGAACAAGTCAGTTGTTCGTCCACGCCACGCGTGTGGGCGTCTCCTAGATACGCCACTCTGTCACAGATGGACACGTTGACCACTCTTATCCATACGCTTTCGACACAAATGTTGCTATATAAGAGTCATAAATTACCTCCAACACGCAACCGGTCTGTCGCGCAACTTGCAGTTACCCCACAACATGCGTGCCCCTTGCAGGAACCGGCGTGCCATCGGTCAGTTTGTACCCCTTCCACGTCGTCCGGTCGTGCAATCGTCGATCTTCCCTGTGCCTTCGCCCAACATTCCCTCCCTCCGCTCGTTCCCCTTCCCAACAAACACCAACGCCCCCAACGGTTCATTCCCCCATTCTCCGCTTCCCGGAGACTACCCCACCAACTTCTCCCAACACTTTCCCTCAGTATGAAGATCGCGTGTGTCTCGGCGCTGGCCACGCTGGCCGCGTCCTGCGGACTCGCGTCCACGGCCGCGGCCGCGGACCTGCCGCTCGGCGTCAAGCTCTACGGCCTCAACTACGACCGCCGCAAGGGCGTGGACTGGGCGCCGGTCAAGTGCAAGACGCGCGACGAGGTGTTCGCCGACATGGAGAAGATCGCGACGCTGGCCGAGCGCGTGCGCCTTTACGGCATGGGCAAGGACGGGTGCGCGACCGCGGACGTGCTGGACGCCGCCAAGGGCAAGCTCAAGGTCGCGCTCGGCGTGTGGCCCGCGGACGACGGCAACTTTGCCAACGAGCTGGCCATCCTCGAGGACCTCGCGCGCTCGGGCCGCCTCGACGACAACATCGACGGCATCCACGTGGGCAGCGAGGCCATCTACCGCAAGGACTACAGCGTGGAGAAGGCCATTGACTACCTGAACCAGGTGCGCGCGATGCTCAAGCGCTACGGCAAGACCGACATCAAGCTCACGATCGCCGACGTCGTCGACTCGTACTACCTCTACCCGCAGCTGCTGGACGCCGTGGACGAGGTCTCGATCAACCAGTTCACGTTCTGGGAGAAGAAGGGCGCGAACGAAGGCGCGCTGATCATGCTCGACCGCATCCGCAGCATCCGCCGCCAGGCCGCCGCCAAGGGCAAGACCTTGCTGATCAGTGAGACGGGCTGGGCCTCGGCCGGCAAGGACGACGCCGCGAGCGAGGCCTCGGTCGCGAACCAGCGCAACTTCTTCATCAACTTTTACCAGCAGGCCACGGCGCAGCAGCTGCCCTACTTTTGGTTCGCGGCGTTCGACAACCTGTGGATGAAGGAGAACCCGCAGCTGAAGGAGGTGGAGCGCTACTTTGGCGTCATGAACTTTGACCGTACGCTCAAGGAGAGCTTCGCGAACATCAAGGACCAACTCGTGCCGCGCACGCGCACGACGTTCAAGTCCCCCGCGAGCGGCCGCTACCTGGCCGAAACGTTCAACCCGGACCGCATGGAGGAGGTCACGGGCGTCGAGTTGATCGCCGAGTCGAGCGACAAGCTCACGGCGCTGCGCTACCAGTGGTTCTACGACGCCGCCAAGGGCCAGGTGCGCTCGCTCAACAGCGACCGCTGCCTGGACGCGTACGAGCCCTGGAACGGAGGCACTGTGCACACGTACATGTGTATCGACACGGAGAACAACCAGAAGTGGAAGTACGACGCGACCACCAAGCAGTTCAAGCACGCCGTGCACACGGGCTTCTGTCTCGACAACGACCCGACGCAGAACTACAAGCTCCATCTTTGGGGCTGCTCGGACAACAACGCCAACCAGCAGTACGAGACGGACTTGGTCGCGGCCGAGTCGAACGGTGTGCGTTTCATCGCGAAGGAGTCCAAGGACCCGTCCACCGTCGTGCAGCTTGTGCGCTCGGGTGACAACGTCAAGGCCGCCACTGGTGCCCAGACGATCGCCGGCTCGGAGTGGCTCTACGACAGCGCGACGAACCTCGTGCGCTCGAAGGACTCGGACTACTGCCTGGACGCGTACGAGGCGTGGGATGGCGGCCGCGTCCACGTGTGGCAGTGCTCGCCGACGGAGCAGAACCAGCGCTGGAGCTTCGACAGTGCCACGGGCCAGCTCAAGCACGTCAAGCACCAGGGCTTCTGCCTCGACAACGACCAGGCGAACGGCGTGATCCAGCTCTGGGGCTGCCACCTGAACAACAACAACCAGGTCTGGCGCATGGTATCGGGCTCGGCCAAGGCCGTCAAGATCACCAACACCGACAAGAGCGTGCTCGAGTTCGTCTCGCGCGACCAGCAGCTGTTCACAGGCGCGACCGCGAAGGACGCGCAGGTGTGGTTCTACAACTCGTACAAGAACTCGATCGTGTCCAAGTGGAGCGGCGAGTGCCTCGACGCCGACCAGCCGTACGACGGTGGCCGCGTGCACACCTGGGACTGCATCGCCACGGAGGGCAACCAGAAGTGGACGTTCGAGAACGGCCTCGTCAAGCACGCGACTCACAAGGGTCTCTGCCTTGCCCAGAAGAACGCGGCCGACCGGTCGCTTGTTCTCAAGACGTGCTCGAGCTCGGATGCGACGCAGAGCATCACGCTCCCGTCGGCGTAACCTCTTACGGCGAGCTCAGCGTTGTGACCCCGCAAACAACCCGAGGACGAATTGGGTCGAAGTGGGGTGACGTCACACTTTATGTCTCCCGGTGCTGTCGGGTCAAATAGACCACAAAACGAATTCCAAACAAATACAGTAGCTCGGAAGCTCCATGATCATCTACTACGTAGTACACTTCACGCGTAGCGGGTCTGGTTTGTGTACGGCGCAGACGTCCAACGCTGATCCTGAACCGGAAATATGGAGATATCTCTCAAAAGCCGGACTCCGGCACTCGAGATACGAGGTACTACTTGGGTTCTTCGGCAACCCCAGTATGTACTAGTACATCTCTAGGGGTGCGTTCGGTCTGGTACCCCTAGGGTGCGTTCGGTCTGTCAGCGCAATTTGGAGCGTAATGTCGGCTGACATAGGGGGTCTAGACTCATGTGAATGGTGACCTGCTGAGGCTTCGATCCGGAATCCGCGACGTCGGCCACCGGCCGTCGGTGGCCGCTCTGTGGCACTGCCAGGATTGGACCATTACAAACACCACCAAAAACTCACATGGATTTCGGAGACCTTTCAGGCTGGCGAGCTTGTTGGCTTCCGCGGCACCCAGCCGCCGTGACTTGCGCGTCCGCGCTCCACGAGTGCGGGACGCTTGTTTTGACAGACGTCCATCATGTCTCTCGTCTCTCGTCACTTCCCGCTGACTCGCCCACGCTCAGAACCGAAAAGTGAGTTCTCTCGGTCCAGTCGCCACCGCGTGTTTTGCTGACTCGCGGTGGACAGCCACCCAGCTCAGCCACCCAGCTGGGCACAAGAGAACGCGTTAGCGTGTATCTCGCCCGCAATCACACGCCCGTGTCCCACACACTTGACAGCAGGCGCGACGCGCGCGCTGCAGATGCCTCAGCGTCTGGGCGTCGTCCCCACAGGGTGACCCTGGCCCTGCCGTTCGGTGCTGTCCCCCAACGGGCTCCTGGACTGGCTGCCGGGCTCTCCAAAGCAGCTATTCTCCAACCTCCTTTACCGAGATCACGAGCCTCCCCCCAGCGTTCCCTAGCTCGTCCCCAGCTTCGCCAGCCATGCAGTTTTCTGTGCTTCGTGCCGCGCTTGCGATCGCGGCGCTGCTGCCGCTCGCCGCCCACGCGCAGGACCCCGAGATCAAGATCAAGCTCACGGCTGGCGCCACGGTCACGGGCACACTCGTGCCCAACGCGAACAACCAGACCGTCCAGGCGTTCCGCGGCATCCGCTACGCAGCGGCGCCTACGGGCGCGAACCGCTTCAAGCCCTCCAAGCTGCTCAAGCCCACCGGCGCGATCAACGCTACCGCGTTCGGCAACATTTGCTACACGGGCAGCCGCTTCGATGCGACGCCGCTGTTCCTGCAGTCCGAGGACTGCCTCTTCCTCAATGTGTACGCGCCCGCGGGCGCCACGGTCAACTCGAAGCTGCCCGTGTTGGTCTGGACGCACGGCGGCTCCTGGGTCAGCGGCAACGGCAACATCTACGACGGCCGCAACCTCGTGGGCGCCCCCGGCAACGACGTCATCTACGTCTCGTTCAACTACCGTCTCGGTCTCTTCGGTCTCCTCGCGAACCAGCAGCTCCTGAAGGAGGGCAACGGCGCGAACGCCGCGCTCCGCGACATGCAGAACGCCTACCAGTGGGTGCGCGACAACATCCGTCACTTTGGCGGCAACCCCAAGGACATCACGGCGTTCGGCGAGAGCGCCGGCGCGTTCATGATCTCGCTCCAGATGCTCACGGACGGCGGCAACCAGAAGCTCTTCGACAAGGCGCTGCTCGAGAGCGGCGCGTACCCGTCGTACGCGCAGGTCATGAGCGTCGCGGAGCAGGACCAGTTCGTGGGCGACGTGGCCACTAAGGTCGGCTGCACGGACACCGACGGCGCCAAGGTGCTCGCGTGTCTGCGCGCCAAGGACGCGGCGGCGCTTGTCGCGGCCGGCGGCAACCTGGACTGGCGCCCGATCGTGGACGGCAAGTTCCTCACGGACCTGCCCTACAAGCTCGTGGCCGATAACAAGGTGAGCAAGATCCCGATCCTGGCGGGCACCAACACGGACGAGGGCTACCTCTTCGTCACGGGCATCACCAGCGACGAGGCCGTGATCCCGGCCATCGGCGCGTCGTTCCCGGGCTTCACGACTGGCGACCTCGCGACGCTCGCGACGCTGTACCCGTCGTCGGCGTTCCCGTCGGCCACACACCGCGCCGGTGAGATCCTCGGCGACATCATCTTCGTGTGCCCGAGCGAGAAGCTCGCGGCGACGCTCGCGGCGTGCGAGCCCACGTACCACTACCGCTTCAACGAGACCTCGCCGTTCTTCGGCTTTGGCCCGGAGGTCGTGATCCACACGGCCGAGATGTCGTACGTGTTCAACGACAACGCCGGAATCGCCGGCGACGCCGCCAAGCTGGGCCTCGTCGCGAACATGCAGAAGTTCTGGACCAACTTTGCGCGCTACGGCTCGCCCAACGGCGTCAAGGACGCCGGTGGCGTGTGGCCGCGCTTCGACGCCGCCAAGCAGCAGCAGATCGTGCTCCAAAAGACGCTCACGACCGAGAAGAGCGGTGCGTACATGCCGCTCCACGCCGAGCGCTGCGCGTTCCTGAACGGCGTCGAGGCCCGTGTGGCCAGCGGCAGCGCCTACAAGCCCACATTGTAAACTGCAAGTTTGAGGAGCAAACAAGGGTTTCCTGACGCGTGAGCACGATCCCACGATCAGAAGCCGCGCAGCGCGCGCGAGGACCGACCATGCGATCGCGCCGCACGCGACGGTGCCACCAACATCGTCCCGCTTCGAACCGCGAACCAGGAACGTGCCCCCGGCGCCGGCAGTGCGATCGCGCGGCGCCACACGCGACACGGGCAGCGCCAAGCAAGCTAAGTGGGAATCACAGAGGCGGGGTGGGGCCGCGGGCTGCGTCGGCGAGTGCAGCACTCAGTCTTCAACCTCCTCTCAAGTCCGCAGTTGAAGCCTATCAAGATCAAGACCCACCACACCACTACCCTGGGGCAGCCATCGGCTACGCCTCAGCTCGAGATAGAATGACAATACATGTGACTGTTTGCCCCACTCACGCACCAACATCCACGCGCGTGAAGGAAAACCGAGGATATCAATTCGAAGGGATGGCTCGCCGGCTGATCAGTAATACACTATGCGACTTGCTTCCGCAATACGCATCGTCCGGTGCACGGCGTTCCACACAGCGCACGCCGAGTCTGGACGAATGACAGCGTATCGCTGTCGCCGTGGTCTCCGCAACCATATCACCAACACACTGGAACCCGACAGCCACTTTTGGAGACGGAGCCCACGCCCACAGCACAGCCTCATAACCGGCGACCACATTGCAAAGATCCCGTCCAGAGATGCGGGTGGATCTGGTCGGAATGGCCCCCCACACATTTCGCGCTCTACCGCCATCTTGACCGCACGTTCGGGCGTCGCTTGAGGATCGCGACTGTTGCGAAGCGTCGAGTTACAGGGCTTGTGAAGTGTGGGCGTCTGGATCCCTGGCGAGCGGTTGGCTCGAAGTCGTCAATGCCTGGCGCTAGACCGCGACGCTTCGCGGAGATCCACCATTAGATTCCATTTCCCCTGCGTGACTGCTCACCGGACGACTGGTTGGACTCGTTGCGTGCTCTCCGCAGTCGCGAATTCGACCACACCTCGTCACCCAAGCCAGTCCCCAGCCTCGCTCTCTCTCTCTCCGCAAGCCATGCGTCTGTTCCTCAAGACCATCGCCGTGGCGCTCGGAGCGCTGCTGGTGTTGTCCCCGGACGCGCACGCGCAGTCGGTAGATCCCGACGTCACGATCCGGCTCGGACTGACCACGACGGTGACTGGCAAGGTCGTGACGAACATCCAGGGCCAGAAGGTCAACGCGTTCCGCGGCATCCGCTACGCCGCGGCGCCCACGGGCGCGAACCGCTGGAAGCCGTCGACGCTGCTCAAGCCCAGTGGCGCGATCAACGCCACGGCGTTCGGCAACATTTGCTACACGGACCGCAATTGGGACAAGACGGTGCTCTTCCCCGAGTCCGAGGACTGCCTCTTCGTCAACGTGTACGCGCCCGCAGGCGCCACGTCGTGGTCCAACCTGCCGGTCATGGTGTGGACGCACGGCGGCGGCTGGGTCAGCGGCAACGGCAACATCTACGATGGCCGCAACCTCGTGGGCGCGGGCGGGAACCCCGTGGTGGTCGTGACGTTCAACTACCGTCTCGGTCTCTTCGGCTTCCTGTCCAACCAGCAACTCCTGAAAGAGGGCAACGGCGCGAACGCGGGCATGCGCGACATGACCAACGCGTACCAGTGGGTGCGCAACAACATCCGCGCGTTCGGCGGCAACCCGTACGACGTGACGGCGTTCGGCGAAAGCGCCGGCGCGTTCATGGTCTCGCTGCAGCTCATCACGGACGGCGGGTACCAGACGATCTTCGACAAGGCGATCCTCGAAAGCGGCGCGTACCCGTCGTTCTCGCAGCTCATGAGCGTGGCCGAGCAGGAGTCGTACGTCAACACGATCGCCGACAAAGTCGGCTGCGCGAACGCGGACGGCGCCCAGGTGCTCGCGTGCCTGCGCACCAAGGACGCGCGCGCGCTCATGGACGCTGGCGGCTCGCTCGAGTGGCGCGCGGCCGTGGACGGCAAGTTCCTCACGGACTTGCCCTACAAGCTCGTGGCGGCCAACAAAGTGAGCAAGATCCCGACGATCATCGGCACGAACACGCACGAGGGCTTTGTGTTCACGCTCGCGGTCCAGAAGGATGAAGACGTCATGCCGTTCTTCACGACGTGGCTTACAGCTATGACGACCGACGAGTTCACGACGCTCGAGTCGCTGTACCCGGCGTCGGCGTTCGCGTCGCCCACGTTCCGCGCCGGCGAGATGCTGGGCGACCTCATCTTCGTGTGCCCGAGCGAGAAGCTCACCGAGACGCTCGCGCAGTGCGAGTACACGTACCACTACCGCTTCAACCAGACCGAGGACTTCGGCGTCCAGATCGCGTACCACTCGGCCGAGATGAAGTACATCTTCAACGACAACGCGCCGCTCCAAAACGACCCGGACGGGCAGGGGCTCATCGCCAGCATGCAAAAGTTCTGGACCAACTTTGCGCGCTTCGGTTCGCCCAACGGCGTGAGCTGGACCCCGACCTGGCCGCCCTACGACACCCTCTTCAAGAAGCAGATCGTGCTCCAGCGCGGCGCGCTGCGCCTCGAGAAGAATGGCGCGTACATGCCCGGCCACGCCGACCGCTGCGCGTTCTGGAACAAGATCGAGGCGCGCGTGGGGACCACGTCGCTGTACAAGCGCACGACTCTGATGGCCGACCAAGCCGATGAGGCCGCGGCATTCTAAGCGCTCTACTCTCGAGACTTTGGCCCCTGGGCGAGTTGTGGGTCTGATGATACGTTGGTCTCCGCTCGAGTGCGGGCAACCCAAGAGGTGCTGATTATCGCCCCACCCGCTGTTCCTTGGCTCTGTTGCTGAATACATCCACGCAATGCGCATCGTTCTGTCGATGAGATGACGGTCGTCTGGGTGGAAACATTATACTGACACCTTCTCATCCAACAAATGATACCGTACCTTTCTCTGTGTTGAAATCTCGTTGAAATCCAGCGAGCAATTCGGGCCACACGTCACGCCCAAGCACAAACCGTGAGGACTGGGAGCCCTCTGTCTCCTGCGTCGTAAATGAACAGCCAAGAGAGCGTCGAGTCACACCGGAAAGGCCTCTGCTGGAATATTCTGATCCACTGGTATGGCTACACTCGTCCCCAGCGGGTCAACACGATCCCACGAAGCCGCCGTTGACGCCCGCCCTTCCTCTGCTGTGACCGAGCCGTGTCCTGCACAACCAACACAGTCGCCACTCTACACGCACCGGAGACGACTGTACCTACCGCTGGATCTGATGAAAGCGTCGCCACCTCTGGCCCACAGGCGCCTCGCTTCCATTTGCGCGGCTGTCGCGCCTCTACGGGTGTCTGATTCCAGTTGCTCGTGCGACAGGAGAAGCTGAAGAGCTGCCCAGATGGGCACGCGCACGGCGATCGAGGACCCTTTCTTTTGTGCCGCTGTCCTCTGTCTCCCCAGCCTCTTGCTCATTCCAGAACTGGCGGACCTCCTCTCAGCTCCCCTCCTCCTCCTCCAATCCCGACCCCACACGCGCCATGCTCGTGTCGCTGCTCCGCCTGCTCACGGTCGGCGCCGCCGCCGTGACCCACGCGGCGCCCGCGGCCGTCACACTCCCCGGTGGCGCGACGATCACGGGCCTACTCGAGCCCAACGTCGCGGGCAACCAGGTGCAGGTCTTCCGCGGCATCCCGTACGCCGAGGCGCCAGTCGGTGCCAAGCGCTGGAAGCCCTCGACGCTCAAGCAGGTGTCAAGCGACCTCAACGCCACGGCGTTCGGCAGCGTGTGCCACCCCTCGGCGACGTTCGGCCCGCCCGGCGGCGACCAGCCCGCGGCGTCCGAGGACTGCCTCTTCCTCAACGTGTACGCGCCCGCGGGCGCCACAAGCGGCGCCAAGCTGCCGGTCATGGTCTGGGTCCACGGCGGCGCGTTCGTCGCGGGCTCGTCCAACACCGAGGACGCGCACAACATCCTCGCGGCCGCCGGCGAGCAGGTCGTGGTCGTGACGCTCAACTACCGCCTCGGCGTCTTCGGCTTCTTCTCGAACGAGCAGCTCCTGGGTGAGCGCCAGGGCGCCAACTTTGGTCTCCGCGACCAGGAGATCGCGTTCCAGTGGGTCCACAAGTACATCGCGGCGTTCGGCGGCGACCCGAGCGACATCACGGCGTTCGGTGAAAGCGCCGGCGCCATGTCGCTCGCGATGCACATGCTGTCCCGTGAGGGCGACCAGCAGCTCTTCCGCCGCGCGATCCTCCAGAGCGGTGCGTACACGACGACCCACGACACGGCCACGCCGGCCGTGCAGCAGAACCAGACCACGACGATCGCGCGCGCGGTGGGCTGCGGCGACGCCGCCGACGTGCTCGCGTGTCTCCGCGCGGCCGACGCCAGCGCCGTGCTGGCCGCTGGTGGCGCGCTCAACTGGATTCCGACCGTCGACGGCGAGTACATGGTTGACATGCCGATCCGCCGCCTGCTCGCGGGCAAAGTGAGCCGCGTGCCGGCGATCGTGGGCACGAACGCCGACGAAGGCTGGCTCTTCACGTCCCAGGCCGCCGAGGCCGCGCAGTACGACTCGTTCGTGCGCTCGCGCTTCTCGCTGCTCAGCGAGAGCGAGCTCGCGCGGCTCGCGGCGCTCTACCCGGCCGAGGCCTTTGCGACGCCGCACCACCGCACGGGCGAGATCTTCGGCGACGTGATCTTCGTGTGCCCGAGCGAGCAGTTCTCAAAGGCGCTCGCGGGCGCGGTCGAGCCTGAGACGTACCGGTACCGCTTCAACTTGACTTCGACCGAGTTCGGCGCGCCGCTCGTGGTCCACGCCAAGGACGTCGCGTACGTGTTCAACCACGTGGCGATGGTGCCCAAGGACGAGGACTCGCAGCGCGTGGTCCAGCACTTCCAGTCGTACTGGACCAACTTTGCCCTCACGGGCTCGCCGAACGGCCGCGCGCCAACCGACTTTACACAGTCGGGAGCCGCGGGCGCTTTGACGTGGCCGCAGTTCACCAACTCGGCCAAGCAGCAGCTCGTGATCCAGCCGGCGCTGGCCGTGGAGACCTCGGGCTCGGACCGCGCCGGCCACGACGAGCGCTGCGCGTTCTGGCTCGAGGTCGAGCTGCGCATCTCCAACGACGTCGCGTTCTTCTGAGGCGGCAGCGGATGACCCGTCACGTCAGGTTCATCGAGCAGAGGCCGTGCCTGTACTGATGCGTGTAGTGTGGTTGTTTTGGTGGTTAGAGCGCGCTGCTCGAAGAGAGAAAGCGTGCTTGTTCCGATCCTAGGTCTTTTACCGTCGTCGGTCTCACTTGCTCATGGTTGCTGGCGGCTTGTCAATTCGTTGAACGTGAGACGCCTTTCTGCGCGCGTCATAGATCAGCACCGTCGCTGCGTCCACTCAACAACCAAAGCAGCGCGCGCTCGCATCAGCGCCCGGCGGCTCCTCTCTGTGCGATTACGCGTGCCCGAGCCAACTTCAACTCGCGCGGCCCCCTCTATGTCCTTAGCACCGGTTCCGTGTAATACTAGTACTGTAGGGATCATCCGGTGCGATAGCTTGGCGATTTAGCACCCGAGGGAGACAGCCTACACTCGCCCTGGAGGCATCATCGCCATCTGATCGGCGCTGGCTGTTTATTGTGCTGTGCTGAGCAGCTCGCAACCATGCCCAGCGGATCCATCCACATGGCTCAGTCAGTATGGGGCCTGCAACCCCATCTCCATAGAAAGGATACCCCCCCGACTGGTCTTCTTCTACCAGCAGTCCGCCCCTCACGACCTCTGCCACGACGGCCTTGGTCGCAGCTCACGAGACGGCCATTTCTCAATTCGCCTCGGTGCTCCGACTCACCACAAGGTCTCCACTCCCCGCCATGCTCGTGCGCGTTCTCCAGTTGCTCGCCGCCGCCACGGCGCTGCTCCACGCCGTGGACGCCGCCGCCGCTCAGCCGACGGTCAAGCTCTCCTCGGGCGCCAAGATCTCCGGTCTCGTCGAGACCAACGTCCAGGGCAAGCAGGTCCACGCCTACGTTGGTATCCCCTACACGGACGCTCCTGTCGGCGACAAGCGCTGGAAGCAGTCCACCGTGAAGACGCTCACGCAAGACCTCAACGCCACCGCCTACGGCGACGTCTGCCACGGCAATCCGGCGCTCGATGCCGCGTCCGGACAGTTCCCCAACAACGAAGACTGCCTCTACCTCAACGTCTTCACACCGGCCGGCGTGACCAGCAAGGACAAGCTCCCGGTCATGGTCTGGGTCCACGGCGGCGGCTTCATCGCCGGTGCCGGCAACCCGTACGACGGCGCCAACCTCATTGGTGCGTCCGGACAGAAGGTGATTGTTGTCAACTTCAACTACCGTCTCGGTGCACTGGGGTTCTTCTCGAACGAGGAAATCTTGGCGGGGGGCGACGGCGCGAACTTTGGTTTGCGCGACCAGGAGACGGCGTTTTTGTGGGTGAAGAAGTACATTTCGTCGTTTGGTGGCAACCCGAACGACATCACGGCGTTTGGCGAGAGCGCCGGTGCGATTTCGCTGGCCCACCACTTGGTCGCGCGCGACGGCAAGCAGAAGCTCTTCCAGAAGGCGATCCTCCAGAGCGGCGGCTACACGTCGGCGCAGGGCACAACCTCCAAGGCCGCGCAGGCGCAGCAGTCGGCCTCGCTTGCCGTCGCCGTCGGGTGCGGCAACGTCCAGGGCAGCGTGCTCGCGTGTCTCCGCAAGGTGCCGGCGCGTACGATCTTCGACGCGACGCAGTCGTTCAACAACTTTCCGACGGTCGACAAGGTGTTCATGACGCAGCTGCCGTACTTGTCGCTCGTGCAAGGCAAAGTGAGCCGCGTGCCCACGATCATCGGCGCCAATACGGACGACGGCTGGTACTTTTCGCTGAGTGCGTCCGAGGCTTCGCAGTTTGACGACTACCTCCGCACGAGCCACTCGCTGATGACCGACGCCGAGCGCGCGCGCCTCGCGGAGCTCTACCCAGCCGATGCCTTCCCCACGGCACACCACCGTACTTCCGAGATCTTCAGCGACTCGGCGTTTGTCTGCGTCGGCGAGATGTACTCGGACTTGATCTCCACGACCGTCCGCGACACGTACCGCTACCGCTTTAACTACCCGTCCAACGAGTTCGGCCTCCCGCTCGTGCTCCACGCCAAGGACCTCGACTACGTCTTTGACCGCAAGTACAACCTGCCCAATGTCACGGACGCCACGACGGTTGTAGGCCACTTCCAGAAGTTCTGGACCAACTTTGCCCTGACCGGCTCGCCCAACGGCAACAAGAAGGACGACCCGAAGCAGGGCGGTAAGCCGGCGGCGGGTGTGTGGCCGCGCTACGATGTGCAGACCAAGCAGCAGATAATTTTACAGCCGACACTGGCGGTGGAGACGGATTCGGCGTACATGCCGGGCCACTCGGCGCGGTGCGCGTTTTGGTTCGAGGTGGAGGCCCGCATCGCCAAAGCATTTGATGCGTGAGCGAGCATCCCGTTCGGGAAAACACCATCAGCAAGGTGAGATCCTCGCTAGCGGATTACGCCTCGACTGTAACTTCCAACTTGGCGACTTTTCGACGCTCTTGTGCTGTTTGTTCCTTTACATCGGCCTTTCTTGTGTTTAGTTTATCTGGAGGCCTGAGCCAGGTCGGTGGAACCTGTGCAATGGAAGGAAACACTCCCTGCGCTAGCGAGGAGAACGCAGAATACAGCTCACCAGACACTTTTAAGCTTTACGCTCGAACACAAGTCCGTGGATGCGACGAGGGGCTGTCTACGCTATGGAGATAGGCTTGACATTCATGGCGCGCTCGTGATCGTTCGTACTGGAGTTGGACTCCTAGAACACTGCGCAGTGGCGCGGGCCTCTTCCTCTTTCTCTCAGTTGTCGAACCCGGGCGCGAGGCGGGTCTCCAGCTTGTACCAGAATGCGCAGCGCGCGGCGCGGACGGAGTCGGCCTCGGTCGCCAGCGTGGGCTGCAGCACGATCTGCTGCATCGTGCCCACGTCGTAGCGCGGCCAGAACGTGGACTTACCGCCCTGCGTTGGACCGTCGTGCTGGATCCCGTTGGGCGAGCCCGTGACGGCAAAGTTGGTCCAGTACGTCTGCATGTGGCGCACGACCGCCGCGCCGCCCGTGGAGTTGTCGAGGTTGTAGCGGCGGTCAAAGACGTAGTCGAGGTCGTCGGCGTGGAGCGCGAGCGGCGTGCCCAGCTTCATCGACGGCTGGTTGAAGCGGTAGCGGTACGTGTCGCGCTCCGTCACGGAAAGCACGTTCGAGAAGATGGCGCCGGCGCAGGCAAAGATCTCGTCGCCGCGGATCTCGGATGCGCGCGCGTGGGAGGAGGAGAAGGCCGCCGCCGGGTACAGCTCCTGGAGACGCGCGCGCTCGGCTTCGGTCATTGCCGGGTACGTTGAGCGCAAGAACGCGTCAAACTGCGAGGCGTCGGCGCCCGCGAACGAGAAGTACCAGCCGTCGTCCGTGGTGGCGCCGATGATCGTGGGCACGCGGCTCACTTTGCCCGCCAAGATGCTGGGGAACGGCGCGCGGGAGATGAAGACCTGGTCGATCGTCGGGAAGTGGTTGAACGACTGCGACGCGTCGAAGATCGCGCGCGCCGGCACCGTGCGGAGACACGTGAGCACACCGTCGGGAGCGTCCGCACAGCCCACGGCGGCGGCGAGTCGCGCGGTCTGCTGCGCCTGCACGGCCTTGGTCGGCATCCCCTGCACCGACGGATAGCCACCGCTCTGGAGGATCGCGCGCTTGAAGAGCGTCTGCGTGCCGTCGTGGGCCAGCAAGTGGTGCGCCAGCGAGATCGCACCGGCACTCTCTCCGAACGCCGTGATGTCGTTTGGGTCGCCACCGAACGACGAAATGTACTTCTTCACCCACAGAAACGCCGTCTCCTGGTCGCGCAAACCAAAGTTCGCGCCATCGCCCTCCGCCAGAATCTCCTCATTGGAAAAGAAGCCCAGCGCGCCGAGACGGTAGTTGAAGTTGACAACAATCACCTTCTGGCCGGAGACGCCAATGAGACTTCCGCCGTCGTACGGGTTACCAGCCCCAGCGACGAAGCCGCCGCCGTGGACCCAGACCATGACGGGGAGCTTGTCCTTGCTGGTCGCGCCGGCGGGCGTGAAGACATTGAGATACAAGCAGTCTTCGTTGTTGGGGAACTGTCCGGAGGCGGCGTCAGAGGCCGGGTTCCCGTGGCACACGTCTCCGTAGGCCGTGGCGTTGAGGTCTTGCGCGAGGTCCTTGACAGTGGATTGCTTCCAGCGTTTGTCGCCGACGGGTGCGTCGGTGTACGGGATGCCGAGGTACTTGTTGACGAGGTTTCCTTGGACGTTACTTTCGACGATCCCCGAGATGGTCGCGCCCGTGGGGAGCTG
>JAADWV010000590.1:0-20687 GCA_023336295.1 Pythium folliculosum | reverse complement strand
CACAGTGAGTGGTCCACTGGACTTGCCACACTTCCCCTAATCACCAACTGTTGGAACCGATAATCGGCCAACAACATTCCAGCGCCCCCGACCTTTTCCCACACAGTTTGTTGGAACGGTGTTGGAACTCGTTTTTTACTGGTTTCGTACTCGCGAACTATCCTTTTTCGGGCCGCACTCGCAAGTCATCCTTTGTGTACTCGTAGATAATCCGCAACCCACTCGAAGCTGTCCTGTCCCAGCTCCAAAATGCACGAACCGCGGTTGATCATGAAAAACTTCTCACCCACTTCCCCACGGCGAATGATGTAGTCGTCTGGTAGATACACTCGCACGTGCAAACTCAACATCAACTGCTTCTGGAAGTCCGTGCTCGCGTCCCGCCAAAACGGAACATGCATGACCAAGTCATGTACTTGAACAGCACCACCTCCAGCTCCAGCGTGTGGCTGAGACCCTTGGAGAACGCGACGATCTCGCCGTCCAGCAACTCGTATTCGCGTCACGGATGTTCGAAGTATTGGTGGATGCGTTCCCGGAGAGGTGTTGGGAGTTGGAGCTTGCTCATGACGGCGAAGACGGACTCCATCTTGCGTTGGTAGCTAGTGGAGTTGGCGTTGAAGTTAGCCACGAGGATCGCGACGTGGCCAAACACGACGGCGAGCGCAATGGATCCCATGAGGATCGCGAACGTCGCGTAAATGTTCTGGTGACGGAGGTGGTCGGTACGCCCTGACCCTGTAGTAGCTGGAGCACATCGTAGAAGCACGCGACGTATTCCTTGAGTGCCGTGCCGCGTATCGGCGACGAGATGAACAGTAGGCGCCAGCCGCACGCCATGTAATGGGCGAGGAGTACGATGCACGCCACGATCCAGACGATCCGAAGCAAGTGCGAGTATCGCGAGTACCAGAGCCACGCGAAGAGGTGGCGCTCGGGGCTGTCGCGTAGCACCGTGACCAGAACCTTGGTCATCCGCACGAGATGGACGGCGCGCTGGCTGCGCAGCGCGACGTCGAGCGCGAGAACCGACCAGTTGGACTTGGCCGTGTGGCCGCCCCACAGCAGTAAGACGACGCCGACGGGAAGCGACGAGAGCACGTCCAGCGCAAATCGGCCACCGAGGTACTTGCGGACGATCCGTCGCCGCGACGTGACGAGCTGGTTGCGCTTGTTGTAGTACGCCGTGTTGAACATGAGCGCACAGTCGACGAGGAACACCAGCTCGACCGCGACCTCTACATAAGCGAGCGCCGATTGCGAAGGTGGGTAAAACGCCATGCTGAGCGGGAACACGACGACGTGGACCATCAGAGCGAGCGTCAGTAAGGCGATTCGAGCGCGTCAGAACGTGGACGCTGGAGAGACGGGCTGGATGAGATCGCCAGCGAAACGGAAAAGCTTCCGCTTCCAAGAAACCCACCGCCAGTAGACGGACAAATGTGACGATCGCTGTGCTCGTGCGGGGCCGTCCGGTGAGTCCCACTTACCCAGATCGATGACCGCGATGTCGCCACGCGTTGTTCGCGGGTGGGTCGCGGTGGAGGAGTCGACTGTGACCGCTGGGTAATCAGTGGCGTCGCGCGTCGTGCCCACGAGATGGTCGCGCGACATGCCTTTGCCACTGATGTTGGAGGACGCCGACGGCGAGCGGACGACGCGCCGGATCTGGAACCGCTCCATCATCTCGGTGTATCGCTGGTTATTGCCATCCACGTTCTCCGCGGCGGGCGGCGCGTCACCCTGGGGCGCCGCCTGCATGGTCCGTTGCTGCATGAGCTCGCGCACGACGTCGCTGAATCGCTTGGTGTCTTCGCGCAGCATGTCGTCGTCGAGCGACTGGCGCTGGCGCTTGGTGCTGCGGGCTTTGGCGACTACGGCATCCGTGAGCGACGGTGCGAGCGTGGCGGTAAAGCGCCGTCCAAATGCCGCTCGATTGGCCATCTCAGTGGGTACAACACGCGCGGAGTTTACGCCCGAGGCGCGCTGCGCGTGCCCCACGAAATGCAAATGCGCCGTTTGCTGGTGGTAAACAACGATGGAACGGGCCTCACAACGCCTCCCAAGGACACACATGACTGGGTGCGGGTATTCTTGTCTCGCCAACGAGAGGTCAGTACTGTGGTTGTAGTAGCCAGGCGGCTCCAAGACACGCAGCACCGGGCGATAAGACAGCAAAGCTTCGGTATTATGGGCGACTCGTGGTTGCAGAGAGGGCAGTACGGGGACTGTGCGAGTGAGACAGCGAATGCGATGACCAACGCTGCCGAGCATGCTGTCTATTGACCCAGTTGAGACGGTTCTCGTGTGCTATTTCCAGCCGACCCGCGCCTTGTGTACAGAGGTCTGCTGCAGTTGATTCGTTGAGAAGGTCTATTCGCAGCGCGACCAGAGCCCGTCCCTGATCATACGCTATTACCACGGCCTGCGTCTTGGCAAGTTGGCTCGGTTCGTGCCTTCTCGCTGATACATGAGACGAGAGACGCCCGACGCCAGCGAATCAGCCAGGCCATCTCGCGCGCGGTGCGTCCGGTTTGGAGTGTGGATGATCCGGGGATCGGCTCTCGGCGAGTCGCGTCTTGACTGCAGTTGGCGGTCAACGGGCGTGGTCGAGAGTGTCGCGACTACAGAAGCGGGCGATGGGTCTTGAGTTCGTCGTCTTGGTCGTGCTAACGACTGACTGTCTGGGGTAACGGTAGTCCATGGCCACCGATGGGGGAGGAAAAATATGGCACCCTTTTATGCACAACCGGACATTTCGAAAGGATCCATGAAACACGCGTCCTGAGCGTCCTGCGCGGTCTCTGCCGGGCGCAGTGCCATAGGCCCATTTCGGGTCTTTGCTCCACCTGCGTGCCATCCGGATCCGTAGCGGACAGACTACTTAATTCTCGTTTCGAACGGCACGCCTCGCATGGCGGGAACCATACAGTCAGGTACGAGGCTACGACGATGGAGAGCCTGGGCCTACCCGCGGGTCTCCTAGGCAGTTGAGATGGCCGCACGCGGTCGACGTACATCGTGGGCAATCGATATTGAGAGCAGCACGGGCAGGCATCGAGGTTCGTTTGTCTGTCAGCCAAACAAACAACACGTACTGATATAGTACACTGTCTTCCCCTGTTTTCTCATAACAAGGTACATTTTCGGTATGATGCACAGAACGAGCTGCGAGGAACCGTTTGGAACCTGGTACCGGTACGAACCCTACGGCGCTGTTCTTAACATTTTCAACCTCGGCATGTGGAGGGAAAACCGCGAGCCAACATGGACGACGCACGGGGCAACGTCGCGGCGCGGCGGGCGCGTCGAACGCACGTGAGGAAGACCGCGCGCCGCGTCGAACGGATTTCGTGCGCGCGCGTCCCAGAAGTCGACGAAAAGCGAGGGAGAAAGAGACGGTTTTGTGGGCGGGAGGAAGATCGAGCAACACGCGATGCGTTCGCTCCACAGCGGCCACGCGAGTCGGTGCGTGATGGTGACGGCGTCTAAACGCGAGCGCGGGTGGGAGATGCGAGATGCGCTGCGCCCTGCCGGCTCTGCGGTTTCCCGTTGCGGTTGTGGATCGATCCCGAGCGCGCGGCTGGTCGTGGCCTCTGACGGACTCCATGGATCCGGGGACGTGTCTGGGGATGGATTTGTCGGTGCGCTTTGTGTGTGTTCCCAGCGCTGGCCGCAGCGCACGGCATCCTTTGTCCAGTCGACGTGGTTTTCTTCCATCACGAGCAGTCGAAGACACTGGTGTGCTTGGACTGGGTGTTTTGTCGACTCGGTGGTGAGCGTCAATACCGCATACGTCGACAAGCGCGGGGATATGGTGACAAGTCGAAGCGCAGTCGCCCGTCACTATGCGCGAGGTTGGCTACTTCCAGATGCTCTATCGTCAATCCCGATCGAATGGATTCTGCACATGACTCCAGATCCCTTGCGCTCCATTTGGATCGATCTCATGCTTCGACTCGATTCGTTCATTTGGTGCGCATCGCGTCGGTCATCTTCTACATCGTGCTCGGTGCGCATCTTACAGCATGTATGCTCAGGATCCTGTCAGTTGAGGAGGTCACTTCAACTACCACAACCCCGTTGGTCGAGTGCGTTTCGAAAATGTACGACGTTTTGCAGCTCCTTCAAGGCCAGGGGGCTCCGGTCAAGTCGGCAAACGAAACAGTATTTGCAAGTCTATCGCTGCTTGTCGGATCCGTCATGCTTGCTATCGTGTTCGGCGACGTCAGTATCCTGGTGTCAAATTTCAACGCCAACTCCACTAGCTGCCAACGCAAGATGGAGTCCGTCTTCGCCGGCATGAGCAAGCTCCAACTGCCACCACCACTGCGAGAACGAACCCGCCAGTATTACGAACATCTGTGGCGTGAGGATGAGTCGCTGGACGGTGAGATCGTCGCGTTCTCCAAGGGTCTCAGCCACACACTGGAGCAAGCAGTTGATGTTGAGTTTGCGTGTGTGTGTGTGTATTCGCCGGATGGCTTCATCATTCGTCGTGGGGAGGTCGGTGATGAGCTTTTCGTTATCAATCGTGGGATCTGCGAGTTGGTGCTCGGATCGGATAGCGTGGAGACCACACGTGAAGATCCACTAGAAGGCGGTTTTGTAGGCGATGACAGCAACAATGGCAACGTCCGCTCGGGTCGTCCAACCAGCGGTTACAGAGAAGGAAATGCAACAGCACGGAAAGAGATATGCGACAAAGTTCGAGCGCCGCTCACCGCTCGGAACAAAGGCGGTAAGACGGAACGCGATCGTTTCCCCCAAATTCGATTGCTTCGACGTGGGCAAACGTTCGGTGAACAGGCTTTGCTGATGAACTATTAGCGAACGTGTGTGCTCTAACGTATGTCGAGATGTGTGTGTTGAGACGTGAGGATATCCGGAGGATCTTTTTGAAGCACCCAAAGGACAGAAGTGCTGTAGCTACGAACCTGCTAACGCGTGTGATCGAGAGCAACGAGCACAACAACGTCCAATGCCCACTCAAAGCGATGGTGAAAAATTCCGTGTCTGACCAAGATTATACGCGAATCTCGGCGATGCATGCGGCTTTGACCCTCGTTTCTGTATTAGATATTGAGGATATCCGGTTTGGTATCGGCCCATCTTTGGGACAAAGGCTTCGAAGATTGGTCGGTGGGCGACGAGATGCGAAGGATGAACGAAGATGTTTCGAGTCATTTCTCTCCTCGAAAAGACAAGAACTTACGAAGGAGCAAATGCGGGATGAGGTAGATGGGCTCCAAGAGAGCAGTCTACAACAGGCGTTGAATCGTATCGATGGCCCTGAAGAAACGCAAGCCCAGCTCATGCAACTTTGCGGGATATGCACAATGAAGCGCGTGAGATCAGACGTGCTTACACCGAGGCAACGCAACGACCGCCCCAACTAAGCCCAGTCGCTCATCAGCAGAGCCCGGAACAAAAGCGATGCAGATCAGGTGTGTGTCTCACTAACCCATGATATGAAGTGATGCCTACCACGTCTCGCTACACCGTTAATGTGCACTCAGCAGCCACAACGACCGCAGGCGCTGGTGATTGTGATGATTTGGGTTTGGATGAGAGAAAGTCACACGAGCGTCGAAGTCTTAATTCCACACGCGCGCACGACAACTGTCAAACACAAGATCCATCGGCGTTGCTGGAGCAAAGAAAAGAGACAGCTGTGATGGAGCCAAACCGTTTGGTCGAAGAAGACGGATCGAGTGAACGAGGCCACCACCAACTTTCGAAAGGACCGAAAGTCCGGTGTGCGAAATCAGTGGCTCCTACGACTTCAGCCCGTCCAGATGAGAGGAATGACGATCTCTTACCCGCGGCGTCCAAAGTTCGTCCACAAATGCGCGATCGGAGAGCATCATATCGAGACTCTGCCGTCAAGCCCGCCCGACTAGCTCCACGAACATCCATGGGGTACCAGAGATGCAAGCGCTACAGACGACGACAGACAGCCCTCATACTGACGAAAGTGCCGGCCAATGCGCCCCCGATGACGAGCTCGTGGATCGCGTGGAGGAGCTGCCCCAAGTTCGAACCAGTGCACAACCGCAGCAACCCCGGCTTGTTCACCGTCGATCAATCTTGGCCCCGCTCCGGAATTTGATGGCGTCCATATGTGAGTGTGCCTTCGTCGGCGTCGCCGTACGCCGACCAACTCTCCCGCTCCGATCGCTCCGGGAGGTCTGGTCGACACGATAACGACCAACCGAATTGTTAGGCGTATCACGAGGCGACGGATAGAAGGGGCGTTCAATGTTGCAGCATGT
This sequence comes from Pythium folliculosum, assembly GCA_023336295.1. Lineage (NCBI taxonomy): Eukaryota > Oomycota > Peronosporomycetes > Pythiales > Pythiaceae > Pythium > Pythium folliculosum. Next base: position 14,412 of record JAADWV010000590.1, on the reverse strand, counting down.
TGGGTGACCGTCAACGTGTTTGGCCACTTCATCTCACAGCCATCATTTTTAAATGATGGACACATTAAAATGTGTCAAGTCTGCTCGCGCAAGAAGGTAAATCCACGGTGAGTTTGAAACCCGTCTATTTAAAACGATCTTGTTCTAACCGCCGGCGCTGTTCCTGACGAGCAGCTCCCACTTCGATGGACGTGTGACTTGTGACGACACCAAGCACGATATACACCAGGTGCTCAAACATACCCACGGTATCAGTATCGTTGCATGAAGTGACGGAACGATTGCAGCCCTGTGCGTTGTTTGGAACAAGCAAGGCGAGTACTGGCAGTCGAACGAGTCGGATATTTTGTACCCAAGGACCACTCGTAAGTACCCTCGAGAGAGTTCCCCAACCTTGACTCAAGCCTTTACCCCTCGTGTCTATTTTGAGGCATAACGGACTGCTTCGACAGGCGTCCTCGCCACAAGTGTTTTCATTCGTGCAAGAATACTGAGCTCGTCGACCAGGAAGTCCTCAAGCATTGAGCAGGGACGAAGGTGAACAGTGTGATCGGGGAGCCCATCAATAACCGGTTTGCTTGTGGGATGGCGACGGAAGAGAGTCCGCCACCGGAGCAAGTACTGGTGCATGGACCAAGCGAAACCAGCGGCAATGGCACCTCGCGTATCCAGCATTTCCAGGCTCCTGTCGCAGCGCGCACGCCTTACAGACGGCGCTACTCGGATATGTCGACCGTCCCACATGTCGAAGTCATTCTCAAACGCGGACTCGAGACCTCAGCGCCGGACCGACCACGCAAATCGCTGGATGAGACGGAATTACCCTCCGTGACGAATGATCTCCCGGACGTCGTACTTGAAGCAATGCGCAAACGTGGGGCCAGGGCCAGTCTATCGGGGGCGTCGGGCGAGGCCAACGACGCGAAGGGCAAGCGGTACGCCGAGATGATGGAGCGGTTCCAGATCCGTCGGGTCAGTAGATCATTATCAGCGTCTTCCAAAGTTGGCGCGGTTGCGCCTTCGAACGGACCGACGGGGTCGACGGCGAGTATCCACGGAGACGCATTTGAGCACCAGTTGGCGTTGAAGGCGCCATCGACGGCAGAAATTCAAAGCGCCCCGAGCCAGCGATCTATGCCGCCACCGATCGTATCACCACTTGGGTCGCTGACGTCCCGCTTCGAGAAGGCCTTCACAGAGGTGATTGCTGCACAAAGCGACTATGACCCAGCTGCAATGACCCAGCGTTCAGCAAGGTCCATTCGCTTCTCGCTCCACTGGCTGTTGGTTTCGTGGAAGCGCCGTATCGTCCGCGATATCCACTATGTCGCTCTCAACATCAAGAAGCCCATCTCACCATCATCGACTTTTTCCCGATATCGACTGTTTCTGCTGATGGCGGTGTTCACGGTTCACGTCGTCTTGTTCCCGCTGGAAACGGCCTTTTTTCCAGAAGACCACAGTATTGACAGCGGCGAAATCGTTGAAGTCGTGATTGAACTTACCCTCATCATCGATTTAGTGCTCATGTTCAACACGGCCTTCTACAACAAGCGCAATCAACTCGTGACGTCCCGTCGCGCGATCGCACGCCATTACCTGCGTGGCTGGTTTGTACCGGATCTGCTGTCGTCAGTGCCCGTGGATTTGATCCTGATGTTCAATAACGGCCACTCCCTTGAAGCGAAATGGCTTCATTTTTCTTACGACGTCACGCTTCGGAGCCAACGCCTTGTGCACGTCATTCGTCTCGCGCGGTTCATGTGGACGGTGCTTCTCGACAGCCCGGAGAGAAGCATCTTCGAGTGGCTGCTCTACTCGCGGTACTCGCATTTGCTTCGAATCGCGTGGATCGTTTTGTGCATTGTACTCATCGCCCACTACCTGGCCTGTGGGTGGCGACTGCTCTTCATTACGACACCCATGCGAGGCACGCCACTCGAGGAATACGTCGCGTGCTTCTACGATGTGCTTCAATTGCTACAGGGCCAAGGCGTGTCGACAAATACCGTCGCGCAGAGTATCTACGCGACCTTCGCAATCCTCATGGGGTCCATTGTGCTCGCCGTGATTTTCGGTAATGTTGCAATCCTCGTCTCGAACTTCAACGCCAACTCCACTAGCTACCAACGCAAGATAGAGTCCGTCTTCGCCGTCATGAGCAAGCTCCAACTGCCACCACCGCTGCGAGAACGAATCCACCAGTATTACGAACATCTGTGGCGCGAGTACGAGTCGCTGGACGGTGAGATCGTGGCGTTCTCCAAGGGTCTCAGCCACACACTGGAACTGGAAGTGGTGCTGTTCAAGTATATGGATCTGATCATGCACGTTCCGTTTTGGCGGGAAGGCAGTCCGGATTTCCAGAAGCAATTGATGTTGAGTTTGCACGTGCGCGTGTATTTGCCGGACGATTTCATCATTCGTCGTGGGGAGGTTGGTGACGAGTTTTTCATGATAAATCGAGGCGTTTGCGAGCTTCCACTTGGTCCAGACAGCTTTGAGTGCACAATCGAGCCCTTGGCGGATGAAGCAGACCCATCGTTCTCAGAAGACGAAAATGACATAGGTGAAGAAGAAGAAGTGCTTCCAAAAACTGCACGCTTCGAGCTTCCGACAGCTCAACGTCCAGAGAGCGGTCCTCACTTTCCACGAGGCCGACGAGGAAGCCGAGCGAATGCTTATTCGCTCGATGGACCGATGACTGCAAGGGTGCCCGCTGCTCAGTCTTCCAAGTACATTCAGAAGTTGCGTCGTGGCCAGTCGTTCGGCGAGATTGCGCTCTTGATGAACTACGAGCGGACAGCAAACGTGCGCGCGCTGACGTACGTCGAGATGTGCGTGCTCCACCGGAAAGACTTTCAACGCATTCTGGTCAAGCACCCGAAAGACCGCAAACAAGTGCTCACCAAGATGCTGACCAAGACCATGGAGAACAACGAAGCCACCAAGGTGTGGTGTCCGCTCAAGGCAACGGTTCACTCGGTGTTTGGTGAAGGCGACGAGCAGAAAGCCGAGTCCATCTCGGCCATGCACGCTGCCTTGCTCATATCGAACGCGATCAATCTCCCACTCGACGACGACTCGATCAAGTTTGGCATTGGCGTCCGGCTTCGCGAACAACTCGAAGAGCTGCGGGACAAGCAGCGCCAAGGAGGTTCCGTCTCCTCGGCACGTGTGAACCGAGCGCCTCCTTCACCAACTCCGACTCAGCCACCTGCTCCCTCTTCGACACCCACACCCGCAACAACATTGAACCCTTCGTCGCTCGATTCGCCGCCGCCCGTGGAGGTCCAGTTATTGGGGGAGCACGTCAAGCATTTGGAACACGTGCAGTCCAATATGGCGAGCACGATGCTCGCGTTGACCCAGGAAGTCCGGTTGCTGCGCGGCGCGAACGAGCAGCTCCAGAAAATGATCGGCATGTACGAGAGCCGCCTCACGGAGCTGTTGCGACCGACAGCCGTTGATCCCTTCAATCCTTCGCAGTCAACCAAGTCTCAGCCTACCCCGCTTAGTCCGAATTTACGGCCTGTGACGCGTCGCCTCTCGCGCAAGTCGTCGCCAGGATCAATCGAAGACGTCCAGGCCATGGCGATTCCGGAGAACCAGCCGCACGTCTTGCCGGTCACGCTCATGCGGTCAGCATCCATGTCGAGCATCCACAGCGCGCGTTCCGTCGCAGTCTCGTGTACAACGGAGCGGGAGCCCACACAAGGACCTGAGGACTCGACGGACGCCCAAGCGGCGGCGCAGCAGACGGACACGGCGCTCTCTGGCCGGAAGGCGTCGTACTCGGGCGTCGCGCGAAGCCAAACCGTGAACAATCTGATTAGTTCCAAACCCGAGACCCCGGGCGCGAAGCCCTCGAGTCTCACAAACGTCCACAGCGCGGCCGTCGAGTCGAGCCGGCCATCTCTCAACGCTCGGATCCTGATGCCGCTCCTGTCCTTGCTGACGTCCGAGAACCCGCCGGCGCCCGCGCAGTCTCCCACCAGATACGCTGACCACCTCTTCCGTGACAAGAGCCAGAAGTAGCGAAGGTACGGCCATGGATATACATCACTGTGCGTCGAGTACAGTATATATTGTATCATATTGACAGAGAGCTTCTCATGCTCTCCGGTGGCGATGCAGCGTCCAGAACGCTGGGTGGGAGGTCACGCTCGCTGCGCGAGGCCTTGCGGCCGAATCTACTTGTAGCAGCGACGTCAGCAGCGCGAGCGTCGTGGTGCCCACGAGGTCGCGCATGCCCCAGAGCTCGAGCACCTTGACGACGCCGTACTTCGCAATCACGCGAAGCATGCGATCCCGCACGGCCTCGTCCGCGATCAGTGGCGAGCCCGTGAGCAGCGTGAACAGCACGACGCCCAACGACCACATATCGGCGGCGCAAGCGTCGTACAAGTCGCCGCGCGCGACCTCAGGGGCCATGTAGCTGGCCTTGCCCACGACGTCGTCGTACCGCCGCGACGAAGCCTCGCAGCTGAGCCCAAAGTCGCAGACCTTGGCGACCCCGTCGTGGAGCAGCACGTTCTCCAGCGACACGTCGCGGTGCGCGACGTTGTGTGCGTGGAGGAACGCGAGCGCGTCCGCGATTTGATGGACCAGCTCGAGCGCCTCGCGCTCGGCGACGCGGCCCGCCGGCTGCCGCTCCACGTGGTCGAAGAGATCGCCGTCCGCGCAAAACTCCATGGCCGTGTACAGGTTCCCGCGGTGCACGAACATGGCGGAGCCCTCGCTGGTGCTCGGCACATAGTGCACGATGTGCGGGTGGCCGCCGGCGCGCGCGAGGATCTCGATCACACGGTGCTCCTCCGTGGGGCACTCGTTGGCGCCCACGGTGTTGTCACGCAGCGCCTGGAGGTTCACGCGCTTGAGCACGACGAGCGAGTTCTCGGAGGACGACGCTGCGGCGTCTCGGCAAAGCGTGGTGTCGCCGTAGAGCGTCTTGCGGAGCCGACGCACGGGCGTGAAACGTGCGAGCCGCCCGTCGCGGGGCGAGTGGCTGCTGGCCGAGGGAAGAGGCGACTTGGTTTTGGCCACGGTCGCACTTAGGCTCGTGGTCTCGGCCTCTAGGCGAGACGTGTTGACGTTGAAGTGGCCATTCGGAAGTCCAAACATCGGCGGCGCGGGCATTGTCGTGTGCGTGTTCGCGTGTTTTGTCCTGGACGAAACGCAGCGGGTAGACGGAGGGAAGCGCTGGATGGCAGTGCAAAATGGGAGATCGAGAAATGGGGACCAACCACAGCGAGTCCATCTTCCCCGTCACTGAGACGCTCTTTTCCTTCCATCCACCGACGCCGCTTGGCTCCTCTGGGTTCTCCTCTCCCACCTGACACTGCGCGTGTGCTTGCGGCCTCACCGGGAGAAGCTGCCAGGACACGGCTCATGTCTCTTTTCTTTGCCGCACTTGAAGCTGCGCGTGGGTGTCGGTGACGACACACGGTCTCTGCTATCGCACACAGCCGCATCGCCAGTGGATCACCGCCCGCAGCACTCGCGTGTCTGACGCCACACTGGTGCGCCAGAGCCAAAGGAAGACCGGCATCCCCGACTGGCGACAGTCGCCCGGTAAGATGCTCCGGGTCTCACCTGCCCCACTCCACTGCGTCTCACGGCAGATCCTATTGCGAGTACTGGGCTGGCCCGGGGCGCTAGGTCTTTCTTATCGTACGTACCGGTACCTCGCCTTGGGAGAGATGGGCCTCGGCGTCGAGGTGTAGCGTCTTTGTCCTCGCCGGTTTGTCTCTTATGACGGCCTCGCGGCTTTGCTGCGCCACGCGCGGGGAATCTGTGGCGAAAGATCGTCAGCATCCTTTGACCTCTTTCTTCCGCAGTCGGACCACGCCACACACGACTCGCACAAGCCCGAAGCGCATGCAAATGAGTACACGTGGTAGCAAGTCGCGTCAAGAGCTAGATACGGTTTTCTGTTTTGTGAACAACCACGTAAGTGGGTGAACATGGTGGCTGACGGGCCCACTCGAGGAATTATATGGCTGTGAACTCACAGTCAGGAGGGTGCAAGAGCAGACGGCCGATCGTTGGGTTCGTGGTCAGGGCCCGCGGTGGAACAGAACACAGGAGACGACCAAGACGCAGCTCTGGCCCCCCCTCGTCCAACGAGGCGTGGAGAGGCGTCTTATTCAAGCCAGGGGTGGTGACGCACGCACGTCGGTGAGCACGCCGCACAGGCAGAGCAGCTTTTAGGGACAACTGGCCTCAGCCTCCGCGATCAGTGCCCGCTACACTTCAAGGGAGAACGGAGCCACGGGCCACAACACTCTGCTTCCGTCGGCGACTCCCTTCAAGGAGCGTGGCTTGTCGCGGAACGGAGCTCTTGGAGTGACAATGTGAGATACCCGACAACTACGATCGCTGTCAGCGCCCACATCGTCGACGACCGACGCCTACTGCTTCGGCTGCAAGCTACCACGTCGAGAGTGGCGACGGCGCACGTGGATAGATAGGTGGCTGAACAGACCGAGATCCTATTTCTGTGACAAGCCGCATTTAGGAAAATCTCGACCTGGCCGTGGTCCTCATGCCTCCACGAGCGTTTAGCTATCCGCGCACACTCCGCCTTTTTCACCAGCGCCTCAGGCAATCTGTCCGCGGTGATCGCTGCTCGTTCCGTAGCCGCGCGACATAGAGCTCTGTACGCACGGATCTCCGCTCCCAGCACACCAGACCGGCACGGTCGTCGAATGAGCACCGCTTGAACCGACACACAGAATCCTCCTCAATCTTCCCATCATGTCGCGCGTTCGAGCATTCCCCTCAGCCAATTCGCCGAGTGGCGCCAGCTCCGCTGCGTCCGAGTTTGGACCGGCAATACGCATCCGCCAGCGCCTTCCGGCTCGGTTCAGCGGTGCATACCAGCCCGGCGAACTGGACGTCGCGCTGCTCGGGCTCACGATCGTGCTGGGCGGCCAGTACTTCACCTGGAACGCGGCGCTCGCGGCGGGGCTGCTCCCGGCGGCCACGGCGTTCGTCCTCATCGGCGGCGCTTACGTCGTGCTGCTCTTCTCGCTCGCCGAGGTAACGAGCGTGTTCCCGTTCGCCGGCGGCGCCTACGCGATCTCGCGCAAGACGCTGGGCTTTTACGGCGGCTTCCTCGTCGGCGCCATCGACGCGGTCCAGTTCATCGCGTACACGTCAGCGTCGGTGCTCTCGCTCGCGCAGATGATCGTGATCAGCGCGCCGAGCGTCGCGGGCTACGAGCCGCTCGTGTGGCTCGCGTTCTACGTCAGCGCGGCGCTGCTCCAGTCGCGGTCACACGCGCTCTTCTGGCGCGCGAACGCGCTGCTCGCCGTGGCCTCGCTCGTGATCCTGCTCGTGTTCTGCGTCGGCGCGCTGGCGCACTGTGACATCCGGAAATATACGGTCGCTGTCATCGACCCGAGCTCGAACGCACCACTCGAGCGGCCGTCGCTCACGACCATGGTGCGTGTGCTGCCGTTCTGCGCGTGGTTCTACGTGGGCGCCGACGCGGTCGTGCTCATCGCCGACCACGTCAAGGACGCGCGCACGGTCGTCCCACGTGCACAGCGGCGGTCCATCCTAGTGCTCGCCGCGACTGCAGTGGTCACGTTCTTCGTGACGGTCGCGCTGCCCGAGGACATGACCCAGACCGCGGCGGCGCTGGCGCCGCTCACGTTCGGATTTACGCAATTCACGCGGCTGTCGCCGGCCCAGGCCACGTGGCTGTCCCTGCCAGCGACGTACGCGACCGCGTTCGGCTTCGCCTGGGCGTACGCAAGGCTCGTGGCAGCGCTCGCGGCCTCCGGGCTGCTCCCGCGGTGGCTCGCTGCACGGATCCAGCACCAAGTGCGCCACGCGCGCGGGCTCTCGAGCCGCACGGCGCTCGGCACGGGCTCGCTTGTGAGCTTTGGGACCTGTCTCGTGGTCCACTTTGCGGAGCGCGACCCGCGCGAGCTCACGCATGTGTGCATGGGGCTCGCGTTCCTCTCGTACGCCGCGCAGACGCTGGGCTTTCTGGCGCTGCGCCGCTCCCGCGGCAGCGCCGACGCGCTCGCGCGCTCGCCGTTTCGGAGTCCGTTCGGCGAGGTCGGCGCGCTCGCGTCGCTGCTCGTGTGGTTCGCCGGCCTGGTCTCGGTGCTGGGCTACCAGCAGCACTCGAGCGAACTCGTCGAGCTCGCGGTCATCGCCGCCGTGCTCGTGGCGCTCAGCGTCTACTACGCGCTCTACGCGCGCCACCACCAGCTCTTCTCGGCCGACGAGCGCGACGTGTCGCTGGCCGTGGCCACCTCCAAGCGGCGGGCCACGCACGTGGCGGCGCCCCCAGCGCCGTCCCCGCCGCCGGTCGTGCGCGACAAGTCCAAGTCCCACGCGCCCACGGTGTCGGACCCCGAGAGCAGCTCGGGCTCCGGGTCGCTGCGCATGCCGCAGCTCGTGCGCGCCGGCAGCAAGCTCAACGACCTGCTCGAGGAGTACCCGGAGCTCACGGACGACATGGACGAGCCGTACGTGGCCAACTGGCCGCCGCCCACGCTGCCGCTCTCGCAGCTGCAACAGCCGCAGCAGCCCCAATACGACCAGGACCCGCTTTCCAGGTCGTTCTCGGGCGGCAACTCCGCGCCTGTGGCCGGCCCGGCGCCGCTGCGGCGCGCCGGCTCGGACGGAGCGCTCGAGAGCAGCGTGAGCTCCGCGCCCGCGATCGTCCCAGTCGCCCAGCAGCCGCCGAGCTCGCTGCTCAGCAGTGCGTTCTCCCGCTCGTTCCTCACGCGCCACGCGCGGCTCGAGCGGCTCCGCGAGGAGACGGACCGCGACCTGCGCTCGGCCATGAGCGGCATCTGGAGCGACCGCTCGCAGCGCTGGTCCCGCGGCCGCCGCGCGAGCTGAGACCGTGGCCACGGTCTCCGCTACTGGAACGCTGTGATATACGAGGTGGTAGTTGGAACAAATGTGTATTTTCTTCTTCTTCGTTTGTGTGATCAAATTGCGTGCAGTGAGTGGGGGCGGGCAGCGCTCCTGTGTGTCTGTGTGTCTTTCGCCCGCGGAGGAATCCGTTCTGTGGTTCTGTGGCCGGCACGCTTACACGGTGGCCTGGCCGCCGCGCTCCTCGATGAGCAGCTTCCAGAACTCGTGGGTCTCGGCGACCACGGCCTCGGCGAACTCGCGGCCGAGACACTTGCCGTCGTAGCCAAAGCGGTTGACCTGCGGCAGCTTGTAGTCCCGCAGCCAGTCGTGGATGGCCTGGATGCAGCCGGGCATGTGCGCCTCGACGTCGGCCACGTCGTGGATCTTGCTGGCGTAGTGGTCCTCCACGTTGATCGCGAGCACCTTCCAGTCCGTCTCGTTGTCGTCGATGAGCGCGAGCACGCCGAGGATCTTGACCTGCACGACCGAGCCGGTGCGCCACTGCTTGGTGCCGATCTCGATCACGTCGATCGGGTCGTTGTCGCCCACGCAGCCCGTGCCCTCGGTCTCGTGGCTCGGGTCCTCCCACGTCTGCGGCAGCGCGCCGTAGTTGAACATCATGTCGCCCCAGCCGTACTCGCGCAGCTTGCCGTTCTTCGTGTCCTGCTTGATCGGGTTGAAAGGCTCGCCCGTGGCGATCTCCATCTTCTTGCGGGTCCACTTGGGGATCTCGCAGATGAAGTTGACCGACCCGTCGGCGTTGTACAGCGGGATGTCGTGCCACGGCGAGATCTGCACGCGGTCGCCGTGCTTGCCCGTGTAGTAGTAGTTGACGCGGAACTCAAAGCTCGGGAACGCGCCCACGGCCTCGGTCTCGATGTTGCCGATCGTCGGGTTCGCGATGCGCGCCTTGAGGAACTTGAACTTGGCCTGGTACCGCGCCATGGCCTCGCTCTGCGAGCCGAACGCGTGGTCCTCGTTCCACCACTTGATGAACGAATTAAAGTCGATCTGCCCGTGCGCCGTCTGCTGCATGTGGCGCACGGCCTCCTGCGCGTCCTCCTGCGAAATCGGCTCGCCCAGCTTGGCGTGGAGGTCGATGATGTCATCCGCACTAATGTAACCGTTGCCTTGCGAGTCGAAGAGATCGAAAATCGCGCGCATGCGCTCCATCTCGCGCGGCTCAATGTTAACCTGCGTGCCGTCGTCCAGCACCGAGCCGCGGCGCGCGCGCATCTCCGAGATGATCTCCGTGCCGTACTTTTTCTCGGTCTGCTCGTAACTCGCGAGCTCGCCGCGCAGCGTGGCGACCTCGGCGCGGAGGTCCTCGAGCTCGGTGAGCACGGCCGGGACGTCCACGTCGTCCTCCTTCCACGAGTCGTTGCGCGCGAGCGTGCCGCGGAACGAGCCGCGCGGCGAGGAGGTCGGCGAGGACGCCACGGGCCGCGTGTAGGGCACCGCCTCGCCGTCCTTCTTGTCGGGCGACGCGTCGATCAGGCGCTGCATGGTCGCGAGCCACTCGCGCTGCTCGGCCTCGGTCTCCGTGTACACGCGGTAGCACTGGTTCGACGGCGTGTAGAACTGGAAGCCGTTGGGCTTGCCGTCCCACTTGTGGACCGACGCGAACGCGATCTTGCCGCGGATGTTGCGCTTCTCAAAGTCGTCCTGCGACTCGAAATACACGATCTGGAGCGCCGAGCCTTCGTAGATGACGCAGTAGCGCTTCTTCCACACGAGCGCGTTCTTGTCCGGGCGCTTGAAGAGGATGCCCGCGAGCACGATGTCGCCGGCGCCGGCCGCGGCCGCCGAGCCCTGCGCGATGAAGCTGCCAAAGTCGGCCATGATGGAGCGGTGCTGGATTACTCTGGATGGCACTGGATCGCGAGGGCGAATCTCCGGAAATGAGGAGGGGGGGGAGGAGGGGGGGAGCGGGGAGCAAAGGAGGAGGAGGAGGAGCGGAGTGCAGGTTCAGGAGGTTCGTTCCCTTGTAGGACGGGCCGTTCGCGTGCACACGCTCTCTCGGGCTCGCGTTTGCGTGCAGCTGGTGGCGTTGTGGGGTTGTCCGTTGTTGGTTGTTGCGAGGGGAGGGGAGGAGGCGAGACCGCCCAAGATCGTTCTCCGCTCCGCTCCGCGTTGTGTAGACGGTTCCGCCGGCCCCCCGAACCCGTCGGGGTCGACGCACCGGACGTGGCAGCCAAGCGGCCACTCCAGAAACGGGGCTCTGGTTTCCCAATGAGGGGCGTTATCCCTTGTTTTAGTGACATTCCCTCCACAAACCGGCACAGTAGGCAGGTGCACCAAACGAATTGTGTGGCCAAGATTCAATGCTTGTGAAATCCAATAGCAGCCAACGCCGTATTACATTTCAGAACCCGGTTTTAACGAAAAATAGCTACAGTACACAGACAGCCAGGCTCCACTGCTGTCTCACATGAGACCAGCGCGAACCCGGGGCTTCCGGATGCTCGCGCGTCGCGGATGACCATACTCGTCCCCCAAGCAGCCTTCGTGGCACACCCGACATGCCAGTGGCACCTGGCGGGCGCTCGAGGCCCATGTTTCTCTGTGTCCCCTCCGCAGCCTAAGCGGAGCTCTTCGAGACGCTCTATCTCAGTACATCTCAAGTCGGAGCCTTCTTGCCACTAGTGAGGCCCATCCAACTCGTAACGCGGCAAAGAGACTCTCGCCGACTTGCTTTCTCTCGAGGTTTCTCCGCTGCGTGGGACATGGGCTACCGCTCGCTCTCTTACTTCACTTGCTGACGCCCTTTGCGGCCGCTATCTATAGCGCCGTCGAGTGGGGGTTCCGCTTGTCTCTCTGTTCTCAATCCGGGCTAAATCGGGGGAATCCCATAGATGGTCGAGAGACCTCTCTTCCATGCCGCCTCGCATCCCGGCCATAACGGCTTCGCCTCTTTCGTTCTCCACGTGACTGCGATGGAGACCATGGCGACGTATGCGCCGCCGGCGCCGGCGTCCTCGCCCGCGCGGCTGCCGCACCTGACGTTCAAGGGCGAGCTGGCGCCCGCGGGGCTGCCCGCCGATGCCAAGGGCTCACCCAGCAAGAGCCCGACTAAGACGCCAGCGCCTCCACGAGAGGAACTGAATCAAAAGGACGCGATCGACGCGGTGCGCGCGGCCACACTGCCGTCGCAGCCGCCGCAGCAGCAACAGAGCACGACCGAGTCGACGCTGTCGTCGTTCGTCTCACCCACGACGCTCGAGTCGCACACGACGCTCACGCACGTGACGACGACCGCGGCGGTGGGCAGCGCCGTCGCCGCGCTGGACGGCGAGCCCGTGAAAGAAGTGATCTCGGACCCGGAGTCGCCGGCGTTCGCGGCGCTGATCAAGGCGAGTGTCGAGAAGCCCGACGTGTCGCTGCTCGAGAAGCGGCCGCGCATCGGCCACTCGAAGCTCGGGCGCCACAAGTACAAGCCGGGCAACAAGAGCTTCAAGAAGCCCACGGGCGAGGAGATCAACAACGAGCACGAGCAGTACGCGCTCACGTACGGCATGATGTGCGGCATCTTGAACTCAGCGGGCCTCCAGAACCCGTTCAAGCAGCGCCTGACGATGGACGACTTTATGCGCGTAGACAAGCGCGTGTTCCCTCCCAACTCGAAGCTGCAGCACCCGTTCAAGTTCAAGGACTACTCGCCCGACATCTTTCGGCAGATTCGGCGCCGCTTCTGCATCGACTCGGCCGACTACATGGTCACGCTGTGCGGGGACTTCAACTACATTGAGTTTATGAGCAACTCCAAGTCGGGCCAGTTCTTCTTCTACTCGCACGACGGACGCTTCATGATCAAGACGCAGACCAAAGAGGAGTCCAAGTTCCTGCGGCGCATCCTGCCGCACTACTACAAGTTTGTCATGGAGAACCCCAACACGCTGATCACGCGGTTCTACGGCATGCACCGCGTCAAGATGCACCACCTGCGCCGCAAAATGCACTTTATCATCATGGCCAGCGTGTTCGACACGCCGCTGGACATCCACGCGCGCTTCGACCTCAAAGGTTCGACGGTAGGGCGCCGCGGCACCGACAAGGACCGCCGCACGCACGGCGTGCTCAAGGACATGGACCTCGTGGACAGCGGCTTCCGGCTCCAGGTAGGCGCCGAGAAGCGCGCGATGATGCTCGTGCAGATCCGCAAGGACGTCGAGTTCCTCAAGCGCATGAAGATCATGGACTACAGCCTGCTCATCGGCGTCCACGACGTGCGCGGGCAGGTCCAGAAGAAGATCTACGGCTCGCTCCATCCGGAGCAGCCGGTGTCCAAGTCGCTGCCGGCGTCGCCCATCGGCGACACGACGGGCGCCGCCGACGCCGCGTTCCCGAACGGCGAGCTGCCCGTGCGGCTCGCGCGGTCCGTTTCCGTGCCCGAGGACAACCGCAACGGCATGCCCAACGACCGCATGCCCATCGTCATGGCGCCGTCGCCCCGGTCGCCAGTAGGCGCGTCCGCCGCGACGGCCTCGCAGTCGCGCGCCACGCACGACGAGGCCAGCGCCACGAGCTCCTACGCGATCGAGGGCGGCGACGTCGAGTTCGACTCGGACTCGTCCGACGACAACGAGAGCTTGTCCAACGTGAGCGACCTGGACGACGGCTTCGCGGTGGACCGCCTGCCGGGCGGCCGCAGTGGCTTTGAGCTGGCGCCGCACTTGCAGCCGCACGGGTCCCACGCGGTGCTCACGCCCGGGACGCTCCAGTCGGTGCCGTCCATGGCCTCGTCGCTGCACGCGCTCGAGCCCATCTCGCCGCGCGTGCTGGACGCGAACCGGTTCCCGGGCCACTCGGAGTCGGTCTTTTGCAAGGACGACGGCGGCATCTACGGCCGCGACCGCCACGGCCGCAAGAACGGATACGTCTACTTTGTCGGCGTGATCGACATTCTGCAGCAGTATAACACGCGCAAGATCGCCGAGACGTTCTTCAAGGGCCTGCGCCACAACCGGAAGGAGATCTCGGCCGTGAACCCCGTGCTGTATGGTGACCGCTTTATCGAATTCATGGAGAAAAACGTGATCCTCGACGCCACGCTCGTGGACGGCGGCGTGTCCATGAGTAGCCGCAGCATGGCGGCCGCTGCCACTGCCGCGAGGGCATCGGCGTCGGCGTCGTCGTCGCCTGTGCTGACCCCCATGACGGCGCCGCCGGCCTCCCCGGCCTCGCTTTCCACACTACAACAACTCTAAGCGCCGACTAATTTGAATCTTATGTACGCTTATCGCCCTCCTCTTTGACTCGCCGATTATTATTGATTATCATGCACGTTGTTCTACAACGTTGTCGTAATGAAAGTCTCATTGGCAGTATCCTGGCGCTCGCGTCGTGGTGGGCTCCGGCGGTGGTGCCGTGGTCGAGGCCGCAGGCGGAGGAGCTGTGGTTGTTGGGGGAGGCGTCGTAGCCGGAGGAGGAGCCTCGGTGGTCGGCGGAGGAGCTGTGGGTGTTGGGAGAGGCGCCGTGGTCGGCGGAGGAGCCTCGGTGGTGGGCGGAGGAGCCTCGGTGGTCGGT
>JAADWV010000059.1:0-91082 GCA_023336295.1 Pythium folliculosum | reverse complement strand
GCGGAGGGGAGAGGAGGGGAGAGGAGGGGAGGGTGGTGGTGGTTTGTGGTGGTTTGTGGGCTCGTCCGCGGATTGCCGAGTGAGTACGAGAGTGGGGAGCGTGGATCGGGATCGGCGCGGATCTGGACGCAACGGCCCCAGCCAGACGCCGCGCTCTTCGCCCACACGATCGCAACCGCGACGCCGAAACGCCTCAACCACCCTACCTTTGCGGCCGCGCGTCTTGTGGCCGCGCTGGGCGGCGGGGGGATTTTTTCCCTCCCCTCACCTCGCCGCGCTGTCGCGGGCCGGGGTACGAGTCCGTTATAGTCTTGGTCTGCCAATTGCTGGTTCGCCTCGAGAGTACTAGTACCAGCTTGCGTCCAAAGATATCTCGTGGGACCGTGGGGAAAGTGGCCTTCAAGGATATGAGCGAGGATCCGTTACGGCGAAACGGGGGTTGCGGCGGCTGTAGGTTCGAGATTGCCCCTGGCCGCTGCGAAACACCGTCCCTGCGTGTCGCAACGCCGGCGCTAATGCTGCGCGGCTCATGTGTCTGGGCGCGAAGAGGGGGAACGCGAACTGGCCACACGCAGCCGCCAAAGCCGACGGCGCGTGGTCTTGGCTCTCTTCGAAAAGAGCCGCTCCAAAGTGTAGCCATGTATGTGGTCAGTCATCGGACCACTCGATATCGGATAGGTAGGGATCATTGCTATTGGGAGCCGGCGGCGCGAAGGCGGAGGCGGAGGCGGAGGGCTTCGAAAATTTACGACGGTCTCCGATACCTGATTTCTTCAGTTTCAATCGAGCGTCTCGGGAGACTTTGCGCGCTCTTTTTCTCCAAGCCATACGCCCTATCAACAGATTCAAACATTAGCTCGCAACGTAATAGCAACCCATAGGCGATCTTTGGTGTCTCTTTTTTCGCGTAACGGCATCTGAGAAAAAGCGCGCATCGGGGGCCACGGCATTGGAGAGAGTCCGAGCTCAAGCGCCGCCTGGGGCGTTTCCGGTCGGAGCCGCGTAATCGACCGCTTTAGTCTACCGGGGACTCGTAATCTTCCAGCGCCGTCCCGATACAAGTGTGCATGTGTGTGTGTTCGTTTGATGATTCCCCGTCGGCCCTCAATGAATGCCGTACCAAACAGAATATTTGGGGATCACTTGGTCTTGTCCGTGTCGTCCCACACAGGATACTTCTCGAAACACCTCTTCTCCTCCTCATCTCGGCCTGGATGCCGTGACGCCGCACGCGTCACGCAGCACCCATCTTAGTCCGCGGTCGCGAGTGCCTTGCGGAGCGCGGCCTTGACGGCGTTGTACTTGTGGTTCTTGCTCAGTCGTACGTACTGCTTGCCGTCGCTGAAAAAGACCGTGAGCCAAAACGGCACCATGGTCTCAAGCAGGTGGATCTGCTCCTCGATCGCGTCGCGCACGGGCGCCTTGGTGCGTAGCTGCCGCACCATCTCCGCGAGCGGGAACACGTGCTTGCGCTGCACGAGCACGAGCGACTGCACCTGGTCGCTCAGCTGCGGAAGCGTCGCGTGCAGGCGCTGCTTCTGTGCGGCATCCGTGCGCTGCGCCGCGCGCTTGCTCTGCTGCTCCTGGCGACGCACCTTGTCAATGAGCCACTTGGGCAGCGTCTGGAGGTCCTCGGGCACGGGCGCCGCGAGCGCCGCGGCCAGCTGGGCGCTGGTGCTCACGTCGCGCGCGGTCTTCTTGGCGATCTCGTCGAGCCGCGCGTGGTGCGGCTGCTGTGCTGACACTGACGGCGGCTCGGGCAGCGCGGCGTGTCCAATATCGAGCTCGATAGCTGCGTCCTCCTCGTCCTTGTCGTCCTCTCCACGGCGCTTCGCGGCGGCGCCGTCGACTAACGCGTTGAGAAGCTTGGTGAACCACTCGATGCGGTCGGTCAGCGTCTCTGCCGCTGGCGGGGGCGCTGCGTCACTTGCGTCCGACTCGGCGACGTGCGTGAGCCGCTGGCGACGGACCAGCAGCTGCGGCGCCTCGGTGTCGCGGTCGTCGGCGTCGGCGGCGCCGGCCGCGCGCGCGCGCTTCCGCGACGGCGGCCGCGAGGACCACGCGAGTGCATACGCTTCCGGCGCGAGCCACAGGAGCTGCTGCAGGTCCTCCTTCGCGAGCGTGCTGGGCGTGAGAAAGGCAGCATTGTCCAGGTTAGTCGCGTGTAAATGGCGAAGAGCTACAAACTTAGACGTACGTTTGCGAGGAGCTCTCGACCGCGCGCTTGACGGCGTCCCAGTCAGGCGTGCGCTGGTAGAGCGCCAGTGAGCTGAGACCAAACTCGATGGACGAGAAGAGCGCGTGGAGGCGCCGCAGCGCCGGCGGCGCGCGCGCGTCCAGCGTCGTCGCCATGGCGGGGTCACTTGGGTGTGAGCGCCGTCCAGCGATGGCGGCAGATGTTGCACGAAGGTAAGTCTACCTCCCGACTGATTAGCTTTTTGGTTTAGGCTAGCTGTTGAGAACTGACCAAAACAAAGAATTCATTTATCACAGTAGATTCGGTTGAAGAACCAGCCTAATCCTCACAACCCTCGACAGCCAATTAGCACAGGACCGCTGATGGGGGAAGGTGCATTGCCAGCGATCGCGGCGACTGCGCTCCCGCCGTGTTGAACGCCCTTCACACAGACGATCATGGTACCAGTCCATGCCTCTACCGGTCGGTATACTATGGTACATGGTGGCACGTTCGCACGGATGGAATGAATGGCCGCCAAGCATTTGAACGACATCCGGAGCGACCAAGCACAGGGGACTTCGCCTCTCCTCCGCCCAGACAGGCAACGAATCTTCCTCTGCTCATGAATACGCACACACGGGTTCGGTGGGCTGGACCGGCGGTCTGAACAAACAGGTCAACTGCGGCGCGCTCGGTGGACCGGTCACGAGTACGTCGCCGGCGGCAAGGGCCGCAACGCCACCAACGCGATCGTGCCCGAGGTGACGTCCGCTCCGGTTCCGGCGCCCACGACGTCGAGTGCGCCCTCGACTGCGATAACCGTGCCGCCGTGGTCATCATGGCGCTCGAGGTCGTGTGCTAGACCCAGCGCGTCGTTTGTCCGTCGGGCGGTAGCACCAACACACGTCCTACCACAAGCCCTCACTGTCGGCAGGTTCAATCCACTTGCGTTGTTTGCCTAAAGTATTTCGCGTTTGCAGTGGCTGTCCGCCCTTTCAGTACGCTCCTCGTGACCATATCCGCTCAATGGATCGGGCTTGCACACGGCAAATGTGGCCACACGAGGAACGAGGACGAGATCAAAGGTGCGGGGCTGAACACTCCTTGTTGCACATAGCCGGGCCAACGTGGCACCATGGCCGTTTCAACAATATCGGTTAGCGCCATTAACTGCGTTTCCATCAGTTCCTAACCTAACGTTCGAAAAATCAATGGAAAGATATCCGCGAAAGGTTGCGGCGCTGGATGGGAGGGTGGCCATGCCGCCGCCTCAATCCAGAGAACATTTATTCAGAGAACACGCGCCCCCAGCCAGCCACCATGGACGCCACGAGGTTCACGGCGATGCGCCCGGACGGCAGCGCGCCCGCGGGCGGCGACAACAGCGGCCTGGGCGTCGCGGCGCTGCTGGGCGCGCTCCACCCCGTGCAGGCAGCGGCGGACGCGTACGCGGCCGTGGCGTCGTGGACGTCGCTGGCCGTGTCGCAGTGCTTCTCCAAGGTGCGCGGCCGTCCGCAGTTCGACGAGGAGCACCAGCGCTCGCTGCTCTCGTGCCACACGACCGAGGACGACGGCATTGGCGGCTTCGCGGACGAAGAGGCCATGCTCGAGCTGCGGCGCCGCGTCCAGAAGGTGGACCTGCCCACGCACGCGGCGCGGCCCATGAGCTTTGCGCAGGAGCTCGAAGCGACCTACAACCGCCATGTACGTGATTCCGAGACTGGCGCTTTCCCGCACACGTTGGCTGAGTCTTTGTTTGTTTGTTTGTCTTACGTAGAAGGCGTTGCAGCTGAGCGAGGTGTCGATGCGGCCGGCGCCGCTCGCGTCGCGGCGCCGGGAGAAGGCCGCGTCGGCGGACGCTGTGGAGCCCGAGCCGGGCGCGCTCTGGTGCGACACGGACCGCGCGCTGAACGACATCCTCGCCGCCAAGGGTGACGTCCGTCCGTTGATGCATCGCGCGTCGGACCCGGGCAAGGCCGCGGACCTGCGCCGCCTGAGCGTGGATGAGCTGCTGGCGCTTCGCGTGCCGTCGCCGACGTCGACCATGTCGATCCCCGAGCGGACGGGCTCGGACAACGACGAGCTGGACGCTATGAGCGGTGAGGGCCGCGCGCTGCGCGCGTGGCTCGAGGCCATCGACGCGTCGCGTGCCGGCGAGTTCGTCGCGTACGCGCGCAGCTTCGAGCAGCAAGGCTTTTTGACGCTCGAGGACCTGGCGGAGCTGGACGAGAACGACGTTGAGTTGGCCATGAGCGAGATCGGCATCTCCAAGTTTGCGCACCGCGCGCGCATCCGCAAGGCCATCCTGCGCCTGCCGCTCGAGGGCGCCGTGTCCGAGTCCCAGTTCGTGCAGCCCGCGCTCGCCGGATGATACAGAAACGAATCGATATACATGCAAGAGAGGGTGATTTTGTATTTACGGTAATGTATACGATCAGTCAGTTGGATGGAATGGGAATGCGGTCCATGCAAGCGAAGGAGAGAGGCCGCCTACAGGTCCTCGTTGAGGTACGAGATGTCGTCCCACGGGTGGCGGTAGAGCGGCTGCTTCAGTCGCTTCTGGTCCAGGAAGTGGCCGATGAAGCCCATGCTGCGGCCGAGCACGAAGAGGCCGTTGAGGCAGCCGTTCTCGATCTGCTCGTCGGCCTCCTCCTGCGTGAACGCGCCGCAGTTGCGCAGAAGGTCCACGAAGCAGACGGCGATGCAGCCGTCGACGTTCAGGATCAGGTTGCTGCGCTTCTTGGTGGTCACCTTCTCGACCTCGAGTGCAAACTCGAGCACGTCCGTGCGCGGGAAGTGCTCCATCGCGAACTGGCGGATGATCGTGACGCGCTTGTCCGGGTTCGTGGCCGACTTGATGCGGTGGCCAATGCCCATGATGAGCTCGCCGCTCTTCTTCATCTTGTCGACGAAGTCCGGGGCCGAGATGCCCGAGTCGAACGCCTGCGTGAACATCTCGGCGGCCTTGTCGAGCGCACCGCCGAAGCGGGGGCCGATCGTGAGCAGACCCGAGACCAGCGACGAGATCAGGTCCTTGCCGGCACGCGCCGTGACGATCGTGTTGTGCGCACCCGAGACGGCCGGGCCGTGGTCGGCCGTGACCATGAGCACCATCTCGATGAACTTGGTCGCGTACGCCGGGAGGCGGCGCTTGAACCAGAGCAGGCCGAGCACGCCGCCGATGCCGAGGTCGTCCTCAAAGACCTTGGAGATCGGCATGCCGGCGTACGTGAGCTCCTCGCCACGGTCGTCCGTGATCGACGAGATGAAATTGGCCGGCTTACGGATGAGGCCGAGGTTCTTGGCCCAGGCGTAGTCCATGGGCACCTTGGGCACCGGGACCTCGGCCGCGGGCACGATCGTGCCGTCCTTCACGAGGCGCTGGTACGTCTCGCGGATGGCCTTGCCAAACTCGTCAAAGTTGTCCGGCACGATCGCACCGTGCTTGGCGAGCGCGGCGTTCTTGGCCGAGGCCGTCTCCGACTCGCCCGTGGCGCAGGCGCCGGCGTGGCCGAACTGCACCTCGAACGGGAAGATCTTGGCGCACGTGCCGATGCACCAGGCGACGACCGGCTTGGTGAGCTTGCCCGACTGGATCGCGCGGCAGACCTCAAACTCGTCCGTGCCGCCGACCTCGCCGAGCAGCACCATCATCTTGATCTCCGGGTTGGCCTCGTAGCGCAGCAGGTGCTGGATAAAGGTCGAGCCCGGGTACTTGTCACCGCCGATGGCCACACCTTCGTAGACGCCGTCGGTGGTCTGCGAGATGATGTTGTTCAGCTCGTTCGACATACCACCCGACTTGGACACGTACGCGACCGAACCGGGGCGGTACAGCTTGGACTGGACGATGTTGTCGAGCATGCCGCCGGTGTTACCGATACGCAGGCATCCGGGCTTGATGCCGCCGACCGTGGCCGGGCCGATGAGGCCGACGCCCTTCTCGGCCGCCTTCTTGATGATCAGACGCGTCTGCGCCTCGGGCACGCCCTCGGCGATGATCGCGTGCGTCTTGATCGAGTCGCTGTGCTCGAGCGCCTCGAGCGTCGACGAGTACACCGAGCGGAACGACGAAAAGTTGACCAGCAGGCTCACGTCCGGGAACTTCTTGACCGCGTCCTTCAAGTCCTGGTACACCGGGATGAGGCGCTCGGTCGTGCCCCAGTAGAACTTGAGGTAGTGGTTGGGTGCGAACGGGAAGATCATGGCCGCGACGCTGGGCGTCTCGCGCTTGCACAGGTAGTCAAAGTCGAGCATGCCCTGCACGGCGCGCTGCTGGAGACCGTACACGATGCAGCGCGTGCCCGAGTTCATGCGCACGATGCCCTCGTCCTGGATGATCGGCGTGGCGGCGATGACCTCCGGGAGCGCCGGCTGCTCGGTCTTGGACGAGCTGGTCGCCTCGTCGCTCTCCTCGTCGGACGAACCGGCGTTGCCCGACTTGCGGCCGTTGGCCACCGCGGCGGCGGCGGCGGTCGCCGGCGAGCCGGTCTGGATCGGCTCGTTGTGCTCGGGGGCGGTCACGAGGCCGAGCGCCATGGGCACGATCGCCGTGATGTGGGTCTCCGGACCGAACACCTCGATGGGCACACCGGTGCTCTCGCCGACGTCGCGCATCTGCGCGAGCCCCTCCTGGCAGTTGGGGCCGCCGCGACGCACCCAGATGTGGACCTTGTTGTCCTTGAGCTTCTGCTGGTACTCCTTGATCGCGCGGATGATGCCCTTGAAGGTCATGGCCACGTCCGTGAAATTGGCAATGCCACCCCCGATGATCAGCACCTTGCCGCGGTCGTCATAGTTGCGCGTCATGAGGTCCAGGATCGTCTTGGCGTACTGGTACGTGTGCGCCTCGCTGGGCGCGCCAGAGTATTCGCCGTAGTTGGCGAGCTCGTGGCCAAAGCCGAGGTCGGCGATCGTGTCGGCGTAGACGACCGAGGCACCGCCACCGGCCACCATGGTCCAGATGCGGCCCGAGTGGTTCAGGATCGTGAGCTTGAGCGAGGCGCCGGTCTTCGAGTCGAGGTCGGCGATGAACTCCTCCTCGGGGAACTTGGCGCGGCCAAAGGCCGGCGGGAACTCGAGCTCGCCCCACTTCTCGCCGACGAGGAACGTCGCGGTCTCGTCCACCTTGGCGGCCATGTCGAGCACCGAGATCTGGTCGCCCACGAGCACGATCGGGTTGATCTCCATGTACACAAAGTGCAGCTCGCGGAACTTGTTGAGCATGGACACGAGGAACTTGGCGAGGATGGGCTTGCGCGCCTCCTCCGCCACAGTCGAGAGCAGCGTCGCGGTGACCTGCGCCTCGGTGAGCTCGGCCTCGAGCGGCACCTGCAGGCGCTGCGCCTTGGCGTCCACGTCGCCGACGTCGACGCCGCCGGCGTGGTGGAACAGGATCTCGTCGCCCGTGCGGTTCGAGACGATGCACACGTAGTGCTCGTCGCCCGACGAGTGCTTGACGAACGGCTCGACGATAAAGTGCGTGAGCACGCCCTCGACCGTCTCGACGCGGATCTTCTGGTTCAGGCGCTCCCAGACCCAGTCCTGCACCTGCGCCCACGTGGCGTTGAGCAGCAGCAGGTTGGCCTTGCCGCGGCGCTTGATGAGCTGGTCGGGCTTGACCACGAGGCGCTCGCTCTCGCCGAGCGTCGCGAGCCACGGGTTGGTCGCCTCGATCGCCGCGAAGAACGCCTCGCGGCCCTCGGCCACGGGCCCGCGCGCAGCGCTCACCTGCGCGAAGCGCGTGTTGAGGTGGAACGCCGGCAGCGCCGAGCCGAGGATGCGCTTGCCGTCGAACTCGCGGATCGCCTTGGCAGACATGGTGTGGCAGAAGAGGGAGAAGAAGTTGGGAGGGGAAAGAGGTCGGGAGGGCGGCGGCGCCAATTCCGAAGTGAGCAGGTTCGATCGTCTCCAAAGGGGGTTTCCCCTTGTTGGTTGGGGAGGCGGCTACGTGTACGTAGGCGGAGGGAGATCCCTTGGGCGTTCACGGCGGGTTTCCCCGGCCAGGGCGAAGGGGGCTGTTGGGCACGTTGGTTGCCGCAGGAGTGTTGGTCCTGAAAGATGTGATGGGGCAAACAGTAGTAAAAACCTTGGGTAATTGGAATAAAACCTCGCGGCGCGTGAAGTGGACCGCAAATGGGCGTGGTCATCCGGGGCTACTATTCGGGCCCGTGCGTCATGAGCGAGCACTTCTATGACATCACGCGTGATGCACCGGCGTCAGCAGCCATATATAACCTAAACTAGTCTTTATTCCCCGTTCCTTCGAGTTGATTTTGGTTGATGTACTTATGTAACATGAAGGTGTAATCGATGGTTAGGGTCCGGGCTCCAAGCAGCCCTCCTGGCAATCCCCCAAGCAGCCCCGGGAATGACGTAGGCGGCCTTGGTCGGGTGCTGGCGTGGAGACGAATGACGTCGCGCAGGATGGGAAGAGACCCATCCTTTGACGAGATTGGAAGCCACACCAAGCAAGAGAGAGAACAACAGCAGGTGGCTCCATCGTCGTTTTTGTATACGGCATACAAACGGCAGGGGGATCCGGCTTCGATTTTACACTTGCGACGAGCCCACGGCCGTGACGTCGACGGATGACGCCCCTGCTCCAGCTATCTCTTGCTCTTGCTGGTAAATCAGGCGAGCTAGCCGAGCGGCGACGCCAGGCCGGTAGCGCCGTGAAGTGGACGGGCGCTGCTGCTTGAACCTGCGGCGCTGCCTGCGCTCAGTTGCCGACGCTGGTGCTGGCTTTGGTGGTGGCTTTGGCGGCGGCCGGGCGGGGGGTTGAGCCTCGCGAGCCGCTTGCTGTAGCTCGTGGTCGCGAGGTACGCGCGGTACGTCACCGGCGCTGGCGCCGGTGACGTCGCCGGTGACGCCGCTTCTTTCTACAGGAAGTTGAACCACGGAATGGCGAACCCATGAGTGACCGTAGCTAGGGTGTCGCATAGCGTCGACGCGCCTTCCTTACCGTGGCGCCGCCACGGCGCTGACGTGGCGTCTCGTCGACGGTGGTTGTGGTGCGGAAACCCGCGGACTCGAAGTCGCAGGGCGATGTGGGCGACCGCACCGACTCGGTGCGCGTGGCGCTGGCCGCGCTGGTCCGCCGGCTGTGGCCGTGCTGCTTGTAGCCGGCGACGAACGCGTCGAAGTTGCTCGTGCAGCTCAGGCTCGGCGACTGCGGGAGCGGCTCGCTCTGGAACGGCGTCACGAGCGTCGGCGACGCGAGCGAGTCGCTGCACTCGGACCAGTCCCGTCGCTCGTCCTAGAACAAACAGTAAAAACAAACACGGTGAGATCGCCAGGGAGACGGCGACAGGGAATAGTGCAACCAACAAACCAGTTGCTCGAGCAGCTCACGGAGCCGCTCGCGTCGCGCAATGAAGATGTCCCGCCGCTCTTGCTTGGTCAGAGCCACCTCAGGCTCAGCGTCGTCCTCGCCCTCGCACGGCGTCGTGTCGGTCGCGTCGAGGCTCATTCCGCGCTGCTGCCTAGAGCGAGTATGGGCATCGCACATGTCAGCGCCATCTTGCTTCACGCCAGAGTAATGAGATATTCGTAGTAACCTGGCGAACTCGCGTCCGTAGTGGTGCTTGTGGATTCCTCGAACCTGAGGGTTCGTCTCCATGGTCTTGAAACTGGACGGGATCACATACGCGCCTGGGCCCGCGAGCGTGTCGACGCGCTTGATATACGAGCTGCGTCCATCGCGCGCGACGAGCTGATGCGGCAGCAGTCGCGGCGCAACCGTCGCTGGCGCCGGTGGTACGGGAACACCAGCGGCCATGCCCGCGGTGGAATCACGACTCGCACATCTCGCGCTGAGCCGGCCATGCGCCTGAGGATTCAAGTGGTATGATGTGACTCGCGATCTGAGGAAGATCCCCGGAATAGACAGAGCAAGATGGGTACAGTTGGTGGTTTGACACTCTTGACATGCATTTCCGTCTAAGTACGAGATCGCGTGAACGTGAAGAGCACCGTGGAGATGATTCCGGCGACAAAGAGAATGCAGGGCAAGGTCATGACGTTGCCCGTGCCCAGTGGCGACATTTTTTCCGTGCCGTAGATCTGCACAAAGAGCTGTGAGACGGCCGTGAACGACGTGAGCACGCCGATGTACAGCCCGTTGTTGTTGAAGCCGTGGGCCGACTCCTGGATCTCTTTGCCCATGATGCCGACGACGGAATACGGGAAGACCGACACCACGGTTTGGTAGAATGCGATCGCCACAAATGCAGCAAACGTAGCTGGAAGCCACATGCTGCCCACGGCGACGGCTCCAATCAACGCCGCAGCTACACGGAAGGCAATCAAAAGAGTTAGAGTGGTGGCCAGGATTTGTTCGACTGGATGCTTCACAGTCCTCACCACCAATGGTAAGCCCAACGACAGCGTAGCGCTTGAGCTTGTATCCAATATCCATCGGGATGACCCACAGAACCAGCAAGCAGATGACGAGTTGCAGACCGTTCTACATCCGAGCAATGGAAAGAATGTGTCAGCACGAGTCACGCCCAGAACGCTGGGTTTTACCGGAAGTACGTCTTACCAAGCACATGAGCGCGCGGTTCGCGGTGTTGAGCCCATCTCGGTAATTGCTCTGTCCTTCCGTTCCACATCCTGCCAAAGAGCGCCCACGTTCAGACAAACTGGCCCGCACCAAACTATGATATGGAGGTGCCGTACCTGGTCCGTCCTTGCAGCCATCGTAGACGTTCTTGGCCCACCATGTGTACACTTCATCTCGGAACGAGCTCCACGCAAAGAACTGCACAAAATACACGAGGCACAGCACACGGAACAGCCTTGGTGCGTACACGATCTGATCCTGGACTTCCTGGACGAGCCGATCCAGCGGCGGGTGGAAGGGAGGGCGGTCCTGCGGGTGCTCCGGGCGGAGCCAAATACACAGGGCGGACGTGACGAAGATCCCGCCCATCGCGGCACTGAACGAGATGAGGAAGTCCGTGCCGCTAATGTCCGTCGCGTACACGACGACAGTCGTGTTACGGAAGAGCATGTTGCCGAGCACGGCGCCAACGCCCGACCAGAACGACAGTGCGGCCTGCGCGTGGACTTGATACTGGATCGGCACTTCGTCCATGAGGCGTGCGCGGAGGCTTATCTGTTGGGAACGAACACAAAGCAAAGCACATTGAGCACGCACATTAGTCTGTGAGGGCCCATTCAATTGCTAGGCAGAGGCGCACGCACGTTCAGCAGCACGAGCCCGACCGCGAGGATGAAGAAGAGCAGATTGATGAACCCGGTGTAGTCGGCGAACAGCGTTTGCGCCGAGCTGAAGAGCACGCCCGAGATCGTGACCATGGCCGTGCCCGAGAGCAGGAACACGTTGCGGCGCCCCCACTTGGACAGCGAGCGGTCGGACGCCGCGCCCAGGATCGGCCCGAGGAACAGCGCGATCAGCGCCGGCATAAAGCGCGGCACGAATTCGCCCATTTCCATCGACCGCATGTACGGCACGCGGATGTCTTCAAACACCGTGTCTGCAGAGAGGACGATTGTGAGTGTTCTGTTGGGGCCTTTCGTTGGAGATTGAACGTACTCAACACGGAGTACGCGGCCCAGGGCATCGCGAGGATGAAGCACGTGCGGATGGGCCGCACGGACGCCGTCGAGCGTCTGCGCGAGCGCGGCGCGCGGCGCCTGCTGGCGGGCGTGGCAGTGGGCGTGGCACCTTCACCGGTGAGGCGCTGGCGGCTGCCATCGCGCGGCGCGGCGTCCTGGTCCACGGCGCGTGGCGTCTCCTCGATCTGGAACTGGATGTGGTGGCCGCGGCCGTCCTCCTCACCGCCATCACTGCCATGGCGCGCCGTGGTGGCAGTCATTCTCGTGGCGTGGCACTCGTCTAACAAATATAGGGCGGGATTTCCCCCCTTTGTGACACAAAGCCGCCTGTCGGCAGCTCAGGCTATGCAACGTTTAGCACAGTTCACGTCAAATATCAATTGCTACAGGTCACATGAGAAGCATTTTCGTGTTTCAACCACAGTCGTTTCGAAGAGGTATTCAAAATGAAAAGCACGCTATTCGCGCAAGAGTGGCCATGGAGATGCAGAGAAATCTCATTTGGCCGGCTTGTCTGATCGTTGTAGATGACGACCTCCATGGACGAGGAAGGTGTCGGTGGGATGTAAGTGTATGACTGAGGAGTTGTTTCTCTTTCGTATGAAGCGCGGGAGATGCAGGATAGGGAATTTGAGTCCGTTCGGGAGTAAGGGGCTTCTCAAAATGTGTCGTCACCTGGCAGCGCCGCTAGATCCCGCACAGCTTCCTTGTCGCCACAGCCCACAACACCAGACCAGGTCGCGTAAAGGCAAACGCATCTGCATGTTTCATTTTGCAATCATCCCACAGCACCCGCTTGGCGAGTTTCACGCGCAAGGCGATGGCTCATCTTCTATCACGTAAGGCGGGGCTGAGGGAATCGAGCATGCAGACACGAGAGCGCACGACGACCTGCGGAGCGAAGGAGAGGGGAGAAGCTTGGTCGGGCCGACGGCGGCGGAGGCACAGGCACAGTAATTTAGAGGTCGTCATCTTCATCAGGGAGCGGCGCGGCAGCGGCAGCGGCGGCGTTCTCGGCTTCGATCTGCGAGATCTGCTCCGCCGACATGTGCACCTCAGGCGGCGCGAGGGCGATAGCCTCGACGAACGTGAGGTTGTTGTCGCTGTTGATCAAATACGGGACAAAACAAGTCAGTCTCGAGAAGGTCTCAGCATAATCTCACACGAGCAGAGTACGCACCCAACGAGCTTGCGCGCGAGCCACAGGAACGGCTTCTCGAACTGGTAGTTCGACTTGGCCGAGATGTCGAAGTACTGCAGGTTCTTCTTGCGGTGAAAGGTGATCTGCTTGGCCTTGACCTTACGGTCCTTGACCTCGACCTTGTTGCCGCAGAGCACGATCGGGATGTTCTCGCAGACGCGGAACAGGTCACGGTGCCAGTTCGGCACGTTCTTGTACGTGATACGCGAGGTCACGTCGAACATGATGATCGCGCACTGGCCCTGGATGTAGTAGCCATCACGGAGACCACCGAACTTCTCCTGGCCGGCCGTGTCCCAGCAGTTGAAACGGATGGGGCCGAAGTTGGTGTGGAACGTGAGCGGGTGCACCTCGACACCGAGCGTGGCGACGTACTTCTTCTCGAACTCGCCCGTCAGGTGACGCTTGACGAAGGTGGTCTTGCCGACACCACCGTCGCCGACGAGGATAAGCTTGAACTCCGGAACGTTAGCCTGAGAAAGAAACCAATAGAGCCGTTAGTCGTCGTCGTCACAATTGACGTCTGTGGATCGCCACCGCATGCCACGCTTTTCCACACCCGTTCGCCCGTGTTGGATCGTTTTCGCGCCAAAAATCGATCCTCGTACGCCCCACAGCGTCTTGTACACTACGCAAGCGCATTACACCGCAGGAAGCCGCGCATGATCCGCCAGAATCGACGGGCGTTTGCTGCAGGCGGTGCGAGATGCGTGGGGTGATGGAGGAGATGATGGCGCGACAGTTTTCGATCCACGGGCCGTCCGGAGACGCGGAGACCACGGTTCGACGCGGCACGATCGCGCGCGTCGGGTGATGACGCTTCTGCATCGCGATGTCCATCGTGGGGAGGCGCAGGCGTGGGCAGGCGCGGCGGCGTCCATGCTCACAGGGGAGTTTCTTTACGCACCATGGTTGGTATGGGTTGAGTGAGTCTGCGAGTGTTGCCGGCGGGCGTGGGGGGGACTTGGGTGGGTTAGTTTGGGGGAGGGTCGGGCGGAGGGGAGGACCGAACGAAAGACGGCGGAGGGAAGGGGGGAGAGCCAACAGCCAAAATGGAGGGAACCTCCGACAGCCAACCAACGCACATACAAACGCCAAGATGATGGGTCGACCCAGCTCCATGCTGCAAGGTTTTATGTGCTTCTCGGAGGTTTTTTACAGCCGAGATAGAGAGGACGCAGGCGGTGTGATTGGCTGAAATCGAGCCGCACGGTCGCGGCCAGTGAACTTTCCCAGGACAGAATCTCGATATTTCGAGTACGCTGGTTTCGTAAATATAGAGAATGCGCATGGGAGAGCGCGCATTTTGGTCGTTGGCGAAATTGACTGGAAGCGGCACTCAAAAAGCGTCACCATGCACTTGATGTACTACACCGGCAGCGATGGCAAGCGTGTCTACACGCTGAAGGTACGAAATGTGGGACCTTCTTATGCGCGTTGACGTGTCGGTGCTGATGGTGTTTTTATCTTCGTGTGAGCAGAAGGAGGACCCGACGGGTAAGCCCACGCACTCGGCGCACCCGGCGCGTTTCTCGCCCGACGACAAGTTCTCCAAGGAGCGCATCATCACGAAGAAGCGCTTCGGCCTGCTGCCCACGCAGACCGCGGACCCGATCTTCACCTAGTTTAGCGCGCGCCGCTCTCCGAGTTGAAGAGCGCCAAGCACTCGCGCGGCCACGCTCCGTCGCGCTCTGCCGTGAACGCCTGGAACCTTGTCGACACCCAATGCCCACTCTACTGCCGCGCACCGTCGTGGCAGTGCGCGCTGTGGCCGCGCCACTGTAGATTTATTTTAGCTAGATCGAACAAAAGTATATACGTATCCAATCCCCACACTCCGAATGCATCATGTTCTGTAGCGGACCGCGCATGAAGCTGCCAACTCCTTGCCATCGTCGTTTTCGTTCATTTTCATCATTTGTGACTTCCGGGGAGCCACGCAGGAAACTGAGAGCGCTCTATTCGAGTGGGTCCAGTAGGTTTCTTTGCCGCCAATTTTGAAGCCTGTTGATGACACGAAGGGAACGGCAACATGGCGGAATTACTCTCGAGTAGCGACGACGAGAGCCTCGGCGACGAGCCGGAGGAGCGTCTCGACCCACCTCCAAGTACGTCTAATGAAGCGCTGTCGTCGGCGCCATCCCCTCCCGCAATCGCGGCCTCGAGCGTCCCCGAGGA
The DNA here is from genome assembly GCA_023336295.1 of Pythium folliculosum. NCBI lineage: Eukaryota > Oomycota > Peronosporomycetes > Pythiales > Pythiaceae > Pythium > Pythium folliculosum. The sequence goes on along the minus strand of JAADWV010000059.1, from coordinate 75,939 downwards.
GCCCGAGGAAGAGCTCATGGAGTCGCTGTTCTCGCCCCGGAAACGGGCACCAAGTCAACGGGAGCCAAGGTACCGGGACGAGACGTTTCCGCTGATCCCGAGTCCACGGAGCGCAGAGAGCTCCCAGTTAAATAGCTTTGATGACGGGGCGGAAGCGACTCGATCAGAAGCGCCCAGGAAGCCCGTGGTGTCGGCGCGTGAGATGCTGCTCCAGTTTCTGCCGAAGGGCCACGCGGCGTTGAACGCGACGAAGGCCACGACCTCGAAAGCGCCGGCGGAGTCACATGCTCCACTGCCGATCAAGCGCACTCTTATGGTGGATGACGCCAAAGAAGAGGAGGATGGTGTCATTGGAGGTGGTGGAGAGAGTGGTTGGAGAAAGCGGCCCAAGCAAATGTCGGAGAGCGAGCGGATCGCGCGCAAATACGGTCTATTACCGAGCAGGGAAACCGAGAAGCAGGCGAGAAAAGATGACTTTGCAGTGCCAACCACTGAGCGAGACTCAACCAGACGCCGGTCGTCTGTTTCTCCAGCGCGTGAGATGGAGCGCGTGACTCGGCCTTCGCCGATCTCGAAGAAGGAAGCGTTTTGGAAGTCCCAGGCGGCCAAAGACGACGAAAAAGATGACGCGATGGAAGGACAGGAGGAAAAGTACGTGTCTCCATTCAGTGTGCAGAGGCAACAGACCGGATTTCGAGATATGCGACGGCGTCGAGAGCCGCGCGAGACCTCCACTGTGGACAAGGAGACGTTTTACACGGACGACGCACAGCAACCGGCGCCGGTGAATCGACCGCGCCACGTCATTGCGTCCAAGCTTACCGCGGGTGAAGGTGGACAGGATGATGGCTGGCTATCGGACGCGAAAGAGATTGACTCTGATGAAGAAGAGGAACACGTGGAGACTCGAGATGGTCGGTCGGTGCCGAGTAACGTGACATCACCGTTGGAGTCTCGGGCGGACAATCGACCGCGCAGTCATGCTCCGCCACGCAAACGGGGTCGTCCATCTTCTTCGAGGTTTCGCGACAACAGCGATGACGATGGTGACGATGCTGAACTCGTGGGATCGAATCGTTGGCCTATGTTGCCGCCTCCGAAAGGAGGAAATCTTGGTCCGCTCACGCTGCAGTCCCCGGTGGGTGTAAGCGCAGATCTCGAGATATGCTCCAACATCAACAGCTACTTGTTCGACTACCAACGCGAGGGTGCGCAGTTCTTATTCAACGCCTACTCGAAGCATGCCGGTGCGATACTTGGAGACGAGATGGGTCTCGGTAAAACCATCCAGGTCATTGCGCTGCTTTCGGCGATTCTGAAAAAGCATGGTGATTATCGAGACAAAGAATTTTGGCGGCAAGTACGGAAAGATCGTCGACTGCGAAGTGCAGACGGCGGTGTGAAAGGCCTCGCCGGAAGCAACCATCCAAACCCAATTCTCATTGTCGTCCCAGCCTCATTGCTACACAACTGGGAATCGGAGCTGCGGGTGTGGATGTGCGTGCAGACCGTGATTCTCATCGGCAAACCGGAGGAACGAGAGCAAATCATCGCTCAAGCGGGGAAGGGCGACTACGAAATAGTGATTTGCAGCTACGACGTGCTCAAGATCACCCTTGATAAGCTGAAGCGAGTGCCGTGGGAGGTTATCGTGTTCGACGAGATGCACTGCTTGAAGAATCCCGAGTCCCAGTTGACGCAGGCAGTAAAGGCTATCAAGTGTCCACGGAAACTCGGTCTGACAGGAACTCTGATGCAGAATAACGAGAAGGAGCTGCACTGCCTCATCGACACGATCGCGCCCGGAGTGCTTGGTTCTTGGCAAGAGTTCCGATCGTTTTACGGTGATGATATCAAGTATGGTCGAAAGAAGTCGGCAGTTCCAGAGGCCGTGGAGAGGAGTCGCAAGAAGGAAAAGAAACTGCGTCAAGTGCTGGTGCCATACTACCTACGACGAGAGAAAGATATCAATCCCAGCTTCCAAGAGATCAAGAAAACCGACCAAGTGGTGTTTTGCGATCTTACTCCATATCAACTCGCTGCGTACAAGCGAATTCTGGAAATGCCAGAGTTCGAGCTGCTGCGCCAGGGAGAGGAGTTGTGTGATTGCGGTCGAGAAAGCGGCAGGAAGCGAAAGGAATGCTGCTACCTCACCCCGGACTCGCTTCATACCGGCCGACGAGCCCATTTGTGGGAGCGGTTTCACCCAGGTGGTGAAGCATGCAAATCCTGTCCAAACTGTATGGGTTTGGTGTGCGTCGCGCAACTTCTGAAGCTTTCGAACCACATGGAGCTGCTCAAGGTGAATCCACGTGATCCGCCACATTTGCAAAACTACCAAGCCGACTTTGCAACAACAGCTTTCGGTGACGATGTAGATGCAGTCGGGGGCGTGCGCCAGGTGTCCACGTTCCAAGAAATGCGGGCGGTCGGGACGCAGACGTGTGGCAAGATGCTTGTCCTGGAAAAGCTTCTTGCACTGTGGAAGCGAAAGCGACAGAAGACACTTCTGTTCAGTCGGAGTACGCGTATGCTTGACATTTTGCAACTTTTCCTCGTCTCCAAGGCCGTGAGCTACTTGCGTCTTGATGGACAAACCAAAGTCGAAGAGCGCCTTCAGCTTGTGAACCAGTTTAATGACCCGGCAAGTAACATTAGCGTGTTTCTGATTAGCACACGCGCTGGGGGCCTCGGCTTGAACCTTCCGACGGCTACCAACGTGGTCATTTTCGACCCAAGTTGGAACCCGGCCCACGATTGCCAGGCTCAGGACAGAGCGTATCGAATCGGGCAAACGAAAGACGTGCAGGTGTACCGGCTGATCACTCTCGGCACCATCGAGGAGATGATCTACGTGCGACAGATCTATAAGCAGCAACTGAGCGACACGACATTAAAGGGCGTGAAGGCCCCTCGGTACTTTGAAGGAGTCCAAGGTGACCGGCGACAGCAAGGAGAGCTCTTCGGCATCCGCAACTTGCTGTGCTGGAAGGAAGGTGGCGTGCTCAAGGATATTCAAGACGCCTACCAGCGAGATCGCGACGATATCGTGATCCAGCAGAATCAAGTGGAGTACATCAGCAAGGGAACGCCACAGTCCGGGAAGAAATCGCGATCCCGATCGAAGCCTGACACTGGTCTCGTGGACGAGGAAATCATGGAAGTCGCGGATGAGATGACATCGGGCTTGCTCACGGCATCAACTTCGGACACATCGACCCCTCAAGGGAAAACATCTCGACTGGACGCGTCGGCTACCACACCCGATCCACACGAAGAGGAGGATGACAACAACCATGACACTGAGCACGCTCTGTTGCAGGGCGCTCGCACGTTCATACACGAGCAGATCGTAGGCGAAGAAGAAAGCGACGGGAGCGCAGATCCGTTCTCTGAGACTGACGAGGAAGGTGAAGGCGAAGATGCGTGTGGTGATGATGATGTGGTCATCGTGGAGAGTCCCAATACGACACTCGAGCATCCAACTCCACAGCGCACTCCCGTTCGCAGTGCCGCGTCAACACCCGCGAAAAACCCACAAGCACAAGGCTTAGTCGCGCCGTCGCCCGTTGCGCCACCTACCGCTGCCGCTGTATCCACGACGTCACCCAATGGTGCCGCCTGGAAGCCTCCAACTCCAGCGGACCAAGAGCATACACCTCGCAAGAAGCCCCTGTACGTCCCCACGTATCTGTAACCAACCGCGACGTTCATAAGGTGAAGTGTCTATCTCGCTATTGTGTGTATGGCCATTGTTCGTCGCTCTCCGCTCCGCTCACACGGCGCGCAGCAGCCGGCTGCCGTTGCAGACTGCGGTGGTCGCGACAAAGAACTCGAACTCGCGCTGCGAGGCGTTGAGCCAGCGCAGCGCCGCGAGCTCGGCGACCGTCACGCCGCCCACGTAATACACGAGCACGCGGCGCGGGTCGCCTTCTCCAGTGCCGCCGTTCGACTGGTTCGTGCCCGTGGAGCTCGTGCTGGCCAGGCTCGCGCTGCTGCTCGCGCTGAAGAACGCGCCGGTGTCGCGTGGCGGTTTGACCTTCATGCCCAGTGACGTCTGCACGAGCCGCACGCTCATTGGCGCGTAGCCCGTGTACGGAAACATGAAATGGATGTCGCGCGGGGCCGAGGACAGCGAGGACGACGAAGAGGAAGAAGCCAGGCCGCCATTGTTGTCATTGGTGCCGCCGGCATCTTCGTCGTCAGCAAGGACACCGCACATGAGCGAGAGCTCCTTGCGGCGCCGCTGGTAGTCGAACTTGTTCGAGGTCGAGAGCAGCTCGAGCTTCTCGAGCTGCGCGAGCAGCGGCAGCACGTGGTACCCGTACGCGTGGCAGAGCTGCCGGCGGAACCACTGGAGCCGCTCCTCCTTGAGCCCGCCCGAGACGAGCGAAAGCAGGCAGAGCAGCTTGAGCGCGTCGAACACGTCAAGCCGGTGCGGCTCGTCGCGCAGCACGGCCTCCTCGAGCGCGCGGTCCACGTCTTTGCCCGCCGAGACGCCGCCAACGCGCAGCCCGCGCTTGAGCGCGCCGCTCAGGATCGCCATCTCGGTCTCCACGTACGTGCGCAGCGCGAGGCTCTGGCTGCGCCGCTGGATCTGCTCCACGAGCGCGATGTGGTGGCCCAGCGACCGCTTCTTCTGCACGAGCTGCGGCACCTTGCGGAGCTGCTCACGCACCTGCGCGATGGTCAGCGCCGGTGCCGATGCGGTCGCTGTCATCGTGCGGGTAGAACCGCCGCGAGCGTCCGAGACGAGCTGCTGCGTGAGCTCGCCCAGGCGGCGCGAGATGAGCGTGTTGATGTTGACGTCGCGGATCTCGTCGAAGAGCTCGTCCGCGTGGTTGAGCAGGATCTTGACGCGCTCGGTCTCGGTCTCGGTCGCCGCGTCGGCTGCGGCGTCGTCGCTGGGCCCGGTCATCTTGTCGAAGTACACGACGCCGTGGTTCATGCCGATGAGCGCGTCCAGCAGCCCCTCGTACGTCATGGGCGTCAGCAGCATCGACAAAGGATCCTCCATGCGGTCGATGAGGATCAGCCGCTCATACGGCGGCGGCGGCGCGGCCTTGTCGGTCGGCGGGGGAGGCCGGAGGCGGTGGGCCGTGTCCAGCATTGCCTTGACGCGGCCCGCGAACGCGCCGTGGCATGTCACGTTCCGGATGGGCGCGCCGCCGCCGTGGCGCTCGATCGCGAGCACGCTCTGCGTGATGCGCGTGAGCGCGTGGTGCTGCCCGCGCACGTACAGCTCGGCGAAGACGCCGTCGTGGCACAGCGACGCCACGTGGCGGCCCACGGGCAGCAGTCCGAGCGCGAGGTCGCGCTGCGTGACCACGCCCGCGAGCCCCTGGCGCTCCATCTCGAGCGCGCACTCGGAGGTCGCGGCCGGCTGCCACAGCACGGCGCAGTGGATCGCGGTCGCGTCGCCCGCGCCCACAAACGGCTCCAGCACACGCGCCAGCAGCTGCGCGTGCGCCTGCGTGGGCGGCAGCACGAACGCGACGGCGTGGTGGTCGGGCCAGTGCGCCGCGCATTCGGAAAGCCCGACCTGGCGCCGCACGGCCGCGGCGTCCATGGCCGCCGCGTCCACGGACACGAGCCGCGCGATGCCAAGGTCGTCGTAGAGCTGCTTGCCGCCGGCGCCGAACGCGAGCACCTCGAGCACGACGTGGAGCGCGCTGTCCACGGCCGCGACGATCGGACGGCGGCGGTGGCCGCCTGGCTCGTGGGGCGACGAAGGCGGCGCCGTCGCGCGCTGGAACGCGGCGATCGCGTCGCGTCTGAGCGCCTCCAGCAGCGCCGCGCTCTGTGGCGGAGGAGGGGCAGAGGACGCCATGGAGATGGAGGGAAAGGTGATGAATGAAGTTTGCGAGAGGCGAGAACAGGCGGAGTGCCTTTGGAGCTCTTCGTTTTCTGCGACGTGTGACAGATGGACCTGAGACAGCGGAAGTCACTCTTCTGAAGCGTGGCAACCCATCACTATCTACTACCACAGGTGAAGAATGCTATATCAGAGGTATCATCGCACCTTGATGTTGGATATTGTACCCCCGCGGTGGGAGGGGAGCGTTGTTGCCCCAACATGGGCAGTTCGTGTCCCAGCGCCGCCGCGAAGAGCTCCAAACCCAAGATGAACGCGCCGAACCGCAGCGACTCGTACCTGCTGCCCGAGGGCGCGCAGAAGGTGACGTACGAGAAGGACACCAAGATCCCCAACGCCGGCAAGTTCACGATCCTGCGCGAGGACCACACCATGGGCAACCTCATCCGCATGTACGTAAACTCTCTTTGGCCCACAGGAACATTGGGGTTCTGACGGTTGTTGGCTGTGGTGATTTGGCAGGCAGCTGCTGCGCGACAGCAACGTGACGTTCAGCGGCTACCGACACCCGCACCCGCTCATCCACGACATCTTCATCCGCGTGCAGACGTCGGACGCGTCGTCGCCCGTGGAGGCGCTGGCCAACTGCCTCGACGACCTCTCGACCGAGTTTGACGAGCTCGCGCAAAAGTTCCGCCGCCTCACGGGCAACTCCAAGGACCCGAGCGCCTTCAGCTAGACAGCTTCAAGCCCCCCTACGAAAAAGAGAGAAGATGGATAGAGAGAGGCTCTTGCGTGTGGGAATAATTATGCTTTCAGACGTGAGTTTGGGCGCGGTGTCCTTCCTACGAGTCGCATCTTTGTGCGAAAATCTACGCGCCCCAGCTTGTGAAGGCGCCCTGGTCGTCTTGCCTTCTGTTTTATCAGAGCGCCACGCTGAGCGGGAACGCGGGGCCCCCACTCGCGGCCGGCGGCGCGGCCGAGCCACCGCTGGAAGGCCGACGCCATTTCGAAGGGGAAGGTCTCCATAGCCCAGAGCTTGCCCGTGGCGCGCCACCCGCACGCGCTCGAGATCTCGGTTTTCGAGCGCGCAAAGTCGTCCGGATTCCGCTCATAAAGCAGGGAAGGCGCGGCGTGGGCCACCGAGATGCGATCGCGCGCGGCGTCGCCGCCCATGCCCAGCAGCATGGCCGAGGCCTCGGTGCACGCGATGAGCTGGTGCTTGAAAATGAAATCGCACGTCGGGTTGGTCTGCGCGCACTCGATCTCGCGCTGGCGGCGCCAGTGCGCCACGGCGCGGATGTCGACGCGTCAAGCGCGCCCAGGAACGGACGCCAGCAGTGCCTCGCTCAGGTGGAACACCTCCATGAGCGCGCGCTGGATCATCTCGGGCGTGAGCCGCTTGCCGTCGCGCGGGAGGTACCCGTGGTTCGCGAGCGTGTTCAGGCACGCGCACGGGCTGCGGTGGTACGGCTTGCTGTTGCACGCCCGAGAACTCGTGCGCTGCCGGCAGTACGCGTGGTCCTCGTCGCGACGAGGCGCCTCGAAGGCCGCTGGGAGAGGCTGCTCATGGACGCGCAGCGAGCAGCGCGTTCGTTGACCGCATTCTGATCTTGCGTGGTATGAAGTGGGCGAGCGAGAACGTCAAATGGCCCGGACGTGGATCCTCGTGCGGTGAGACCGGTGGCGCCAGCCTGGGGACCTGAGTCCTGACTCAGTCATTGCCCTGGAATCCTGGGGCCCAGCCTTGGGTCCCTCCGAACTGCCACTCTCTTCGCTCGGCATCCTCCCATCGAAGAGTGCTGTGGGTGCTGCGAGCCTGAGGCAGCCGCATCTCGCGGGATCTCTTTCGCTGATGTGCGCTGGTTAACTCGCTGATTGGCGGGAGTTGAACCGAGCAGCTCCAGCGGCTTATCTGAGAGACCGGCTCCGTACCGGTAAGTTGCTGGAGGCCTTGGATGGGTACACGAGGAGGTGGCGGCCACCGAAATCGACAGCGGCATGGTGTGGCAATGTCTCCATGGAGGGCGGTGCTGTAACGTGCCGTGTATATATCCTTAATCTAGAGCTGCGCGTCCAGCGCACAGGACGCCTTTTTAGAGGATCACCAGAGCCTTGATCTTGCCGGCGACCAGGATCGTGTGCGGGATCGTGACCTCGGTCTCGCACCGCTTAAAGTCACCCGGGAAGCGCTCGTGCAGCAGGAATGACTCGGCGTCGGCCACTGAGATGCTCTCCAGTTTGTAGTCGCCCATCGCGACCAGGAACGCCGCGGCCTCCGGGTACGCGCTGGCCTGGCGGTGGAAACTGAAATCAAACTGCGGATTTGTCGCGGCGCTCTCGGCCTCGCGCTCGCGCCGCCACTGGGCCACGATCGGCTTGGTGAGCATGCCCTCGGGCGTCGCGCGTGCGAGCAGCCCGCGCACGAGCGTCACGTTCACCTGCGCCGGGTCGCCCCCAAAGTACTGATCGTCGTGGACCAGCGACGCGTCGTGCTCGATCAGGTTGTGGCGCCCCATGTCCGCGAGCGTCAGCGCCGCCGGCAGTTTGTCCACGAGAAGCGACCCGAGTCCGTCGCCGACGTGGTACGCGTCCATGACGGCACGCTTGATCATCTCGCGCGTGAGCTGCTTGCCGTCGCGCGGGAGGTACCCGTGGTTTGCAAGTACGTTGATAGCCGGGCACGGACTACGGTGGTACGGCTTGTCGTTGCCCGGGACGCCCGACACGTCCTCAGCGGCGGGGCGGAAGTACGAGTGGTCGCCATCGCCAGGCTCGGTGTCGAACGCTCTCACGGTGCCGGATATTTGGTGATGCGAGGCCGTCGAGCGTGTGCCCAGCGATTTCGAGAAGATGTGGAGCGGGAACGCGTCGCCCGCGGAGAAGAGCAGCGTCACGGCGCCGGCGAGAAGCACGCGTGATAGCTGCATGACGTTGGTGGTCGAGAGCGCTTGTGATCCGTCTTGGAAAGTTTAAAGTGAGCCTGTGGATGCAGCATCGAGGCGGACCTTCAGTTGCCAGAGTGCTTTCGTTGAGTTCGTGTTTTCTTCTCGACACATGTGGCAGGCGACGGGTGCGTGGCTCACACGTCGAGACATACGAGATGGGATTCACAAATTGAGATGCGAGTTGTTATCAGCCACATGTCTCTCGGATGAGAATCTCATTTGCCTCTCACGCACCATAGGTTGAAAAAGCACGGGATGGCTTGTGGTGGCATCGTGGGTTCACTTGAAACGACGGAAATTGACCACGCACGCAAAGCTTGGGTTGGCTAAAATATGGGTTAATCTTTGGATTAGTGATGGCCAGGTCTGGCCGCAACGTTCTTCCAAGCTATCATGACGATCGATTGTGTGGTGGATGTAGACGGCAATCGAGGGCAATGGAGACTTCGGATCGCGTAGCATCCCGCGAGTCTGATGCCCACGGATATTGCTTCGAAAGAGCAGCGGCACGCCATTATGGGAACTGCGACGAATAACGAGTGCGAGGGGTTAGCACAAGCCACGTGGTTGATCGTCTCTATCCGCATAAGTACCGCACCTGGTATCGACGTCGAAGCAGCGCGAGTGTTTCAGTCGCAACACGTTCCAAGAACGGTGAAGGATTGCGTACGAAAGACTCGTCGTTGCCACTTAGAAGTTGCATCACGAGAAGACCAGTCATCTGCGCTGCAGTTGCGGTCGGTGCGATCTCGCACAGTTCTGCGAACAAATGGTTGCATGATCGTCGCATCCACGCCCTAAAACACAAAGGCGGTGAGATACACTTCACGATAGCTGCATCTTACCACGCAAAGCAAATAAATACACGTACTGCAACTCGGCTGAGCGTGCGTCGAGACTGGATGCAATTGGCATACATATTTGAGCTAACTCTTGCATCGCAAGTCGAACAATATTGCGGCGCGGCTCCTGCGCTGCGTAAACTCGCTGATGTGCTTGCTCGTAGAGTCTCTGCTTACACACCACATCATCAGCACGCGTTCAGAGGGACTGAAACAGCGAATCATCGTACCAATGCGTTCTCTATTTCAGTCACGCCGTTGCGCACAAAGTCTTCCGATCCAGCGCTGTAACAAGTCACGATATGACGATCCATCATAGGTAGCACTGCACGCAGGAAGTCATTCAGGCTCGCGTTCACGAGGTTCGGGTTCGCGTTTACAAACTCCATCAGCTAGAGGAGGGATTCAGGTGTTAGCTTGGAGTGACGAGGTGCAAGAGTAGGAGCACAAACCTTTGGCGCGAAGGATCGGAATGGCATCATTTGAGAAGGTCCACTTCCGCCCGTCGTTGGTTGAGAAGAAGATCCTGCTGTAGTGGGTAGAGGTGGTGCCGCTAACGCGGCCAGGTTGCCCAGGAGACCTGGCAAACCATTCAGCATCTGTGCTCCGGGCGAGAGAGCCGCATTTGCTTGGCTTGCACCTCTTGGTCCGAGTATTTCGGCGAATATGTCCTGCACTGCTTGTGCAAAGGGAGGTGGAGGAGCCGATGTTGTCGTTGGCTGTGGAGCAGGCGGTGTAGGATATGGCTCGGTTGCAGTAGCCACGGCTTGCGCTGCACTGGAAGGTGGGCCGTACGGAGAGTTTGCCAACTGCTGCGAAACTCCAGCAGAAAGTTGACCGACATGTTCCATCACTGGAATGAGTTGTTGGACTCGACTTCTCAAACGAGCCCGCTCACCGTCGCTCAGATTGTTCTCTTGCTGAAATCGGGTGGCTAGGAACTGCAATTGTCGGTGGATAGCGAGATACGTATCTCCCGACTCACGCATCGCGTTGCCGAGGTTGTACATCTCTTCCGAAAGCTCGGGAGGTCTTGAAAGTGGTGCTAGCTCAAGTGCCGGAAGGGATCGACGCAATGCCGCCGCTTGGTCAAGAAGAAGCGTTGAGCCAGATCGTGTGGTTGTGGTAACTGCTGAGGGCGGTGGAGTCGGCATAGGACTGACTGGTGGAAGCACTGAGCTAATCGATGGCGTAGGTACGACCGAAGCGCCTCGCTGAGTGTGCGCAGGGGTAGGCTGTAGACCAGATGCGGTGGAAGATGTGGTCGGTGTCGTCCGCGATGCCGAGCCATTTGATTCGTTGCTGGCTTCACCCTGCGACGTCACAGGGTAGATACGAATAGTCGCGGTAGTTCCGGAGTCGTCGGACGTGCTCATGGCCGAATTGACGATCGAGGTGATAAAACGAGAGATGTCCGGTAAGCCTCCGCCCATGTCGCCTTCAAATAGGAACACGCGATCGCCCCTGTCTTCGTCTCGTTCACCTGCCGCGGACGCGTCAGTGGGATTGCGTGTCGCACTCTGGTTCGCGTTGGCACTTGCTTCTTCGTTGCTTGGCGCTGCTTCTTCGTTGCTTGGCGCTGCAGAAGGGCGACTGAAGATGGCATGTACAGTGTCCTCGCTCAGGAAATTGTACGACGCCAACGTCTGATCATCCTTGAGCACCTTGCCCTTGTAAATCAATCGCAGCGGTTGCGTCGCGGGATTCGACTCATTTTGCTGGCTCGCTTGGACCGCTGCGTCGTCCGCGGAGATCGCCTGGATGTACGCGTCCCGCACGAGCTGCTTCAAGTCGGCGATCATAATGGTCGGCTCGCACCGCAGCGTCACGCGGTCGCGGTGGAGAAACTTGAGATGGAGAACCACCGTCGAGTCCACAGCGTCGCCTTGCTTCTCTTCTTCGTCCATCCCCACATCCGCGACAGAGCTCGCTTGTTGCGGACGCGCGTGTTGCCCCGCGTCATCACTGGCGTCGGCGGTGTTCATCGCCACGTCGTCGTCGCTCGGAGGCGCAGCGCCAGCGACCGCCGTGGCGGCGCCGTCGCCTCCGCTGGCTGCGGCGCTGGTCGTGGGCTGCGCCTCGCGCGACTCGTGGCTCGCGTACGCTCCTGGAGGCGCCATGTTGCCGCTCGTTTCCTCCATTGCCGATCTGGAGTGTCGATTGTGGAATAGGAAGGGGGTGAACGGGAAACAGAGGCACGAGAAGCAAGGTGCTATGGAGTTCGATTTGACAGGGATTAGTTTATTGAATCGTAATCCATTGAAATTATCGACAAATGAACCGTGACAGTGTCCAAATATGCGATGTGAAAGGTTCTTGTTGCTGCGATCAAGTGCAACCTTTGAGACAATCATTCTCGATTGTTCGCTCACACAACCAACCCTTTTTCGTCACGACTAGACATTTTAGGGCGTACTATGGAACAATGATTGTCATGACGGCACCGACGTGGCAAGTGGGTTCAGGCCAACGAGTTTCGTGTGGGCCACACTGTGGACCGACACGTCACGCCATGGCGTCAGCAGCATATCTTTGCGCCCCCAAACCGGCAACCCGGACCAGCTGCAGGTTGGGCCACCGCCGTCTCGTTTCACTTGTTGTCACTCGAGCCACGACATTCTTGGCTCGGAAAATGACCTTTGAGCACAACATGGATACAACCACAGAGGTATACAACCTCTGTACGTATTATAGAACCCCCAACGCACGCGGTTACGCTGTAACTTCTGGAGCCCTCCAAGTCACATGCGTGTCACCAGGTCAGCGCAACGTGGTCGAGATCCCAGGATAACCCCTGGGCCCCTAGCGGGATCCTTCCATAACCTGTTTCCTTTCGCCGCATCGAAATCGACACGCACATATAGACATGCGCCCACAATCGGACCGCAGCCACCCGCTCGGCGATCTCCTCCGTCGGCAAAGACATGCTCCGTGCTCCCTGGCGCTGCCACGTCGGTCCCTCCACAGCGCTTTGCCCTGCGGTGACGCCGGCAGCAAAGCCATGGAGCACTCAGTTGCTGAATGAGGGTGCACGTGCGTTGCTCCCTTCGCGTAATACCGGTTGCTCATTGGCTAACACCGTGTACCCTGAGCTTACCAGAGGGGGTACGCCCGGGGGTGCGAGATGGGGGGCAAGAGGCCCCAAATCTCCGGCAGTTGACGCGCACACCCGCCGCGCTGGCCACCACCATTTCCCGATCTCCGTCGCCGCGCTCGCTCGCTGCATCTCCCCGTTTCTCTCTCTTTCTCTAAATCATGAAGGTCGTGGTCGTGGGCTCGGGCATCGGCGGCACGTCGGCCGCGTACCACCTGGTCAAGGACGGCCACGAGGTCGTGCTGCTGGAGAAGAACGACCGCCTCGGCGGCCACGCGTACGACATGGAGATCGACAACGAGATGGTGGACATCGGCTTCATGATGTTCGGCGACTCGAACCCGAACATCAAGGACTGGTTCAAGTCGTTCGGCATCACGCAGGCCGACGGCACGACCAAGAAGCGCATCCCCATGAGCCTCACGGTCACGTCCGACATCCCGGGCGATGTGCAGTTCTCCTCGCGCAAGCCGTTCAACGGCATCAGCGGGCTCTTCGACCGCCGCATCTGGCGCATCCTCATCGACATCTACCACTTCACGTGGGAGCTCATGAACATGCCGGTCAAGGCCGGCTACACCACGCGCGAGTGGGCCGCCACGGGCAAGTACTCGGAGGAGTTTTTCCGTCACTACTACCTCGCGTTCTGCGCCATCCTCTGGACCGTGCCCAAGGAGGACGTGCTCAACCTCCCGGCCACGCAGTTCCTGCGCTGCCTCAAGACGCACTCCAACTCGCTCTACATCCCGCTGTGGCAGGTCGTGCTGGGCGCGCTCGGCCGCCGCACGGACCGCCCGCGCCACCAGTGGTGGTACATCGGCTCGGCCTACATCGAGCCGTTCCTCAAGTTCTTCACCGAGGAGCACAACGGCACGGTGCGCTACAACGCCGAGGTCAAGCTCGTGGAGCAGGGCGGCAAGGCCGTCGTGCTCGCGTCCGGCGAGCGCATCGAGTGCGACCACGTCGTGCTCGCGACCCACGCCGACGAGTCGGCCTCGTTCATCCCGTGGAGCAAGAAGGGCGTCGAGTCGCTCATGAAGTACCACTACCACAAGAGCATGATGTACGTCCACCGCGACCCGACGTTCCTGCCGCCCAACAAGAAGGTCTGGAGCTCCTGGAACGTGCTCATCACCAAGAGCGAGGAGTACATCCTCACGTACTGGATGAACCGCATCCAGCGCCTCAAGAGCAAGAAGGACGTGTTCGTGACCATCACGTCGCACGACTTTGCCGGCAAGAAGCCCGACGAGAAGCAGACCATCTCGGCCTTCCGCTGGGACCACCCGCGCCTGCTCGCGGACTGCATCCCGCAGGACGAGATCCTCCAGGAGGAGGGCATCACGCTCTCGGGCGCGTGGCTCGGCCGCGGCTTCCACGAGGACGGCTTCGTGGCCGGCCGCCGCGCCGCCGCGATCGTGCGCGACAAGAAGCACACGAAGACGCCGCTGTACGAGGACCCGGGCAACATTGCCGTGCCGGCGGTGCCGCCGTTCGGCGTGCCGCTCGTGTTCAAGCTCACGGGCGCGGCCATCGTCGGCGCGATCGGCTACGGCGTCGCCAAGCTCATCGAGCAGAAGCTGTAAACCAAGAAAACCAAAGAGGACGATCCCCTCGCTCGCTGTGCTGCGTACAATGTCGATCCGAAGAAGAAAACAGTGCGCATCCGAATAGATCATTCACATTCATGTTTGTCTAAACCCACCGCCAACTTCCTTTCCTGTGCAAAATCGTTATTCACCGTGAAGAGCTCAGGGCAATGAGAAGTCCGCGATGAGCGGCAAGTGGTCGCTCGCGTGGTGCTCGGTCGGGAGGCACTTGGCCTGGAAGAGCTGGCCCGCGGGCACCATCTCGACCACGCCGTGGCAGTGCGCGGCGTCGGTCGTGAACCACACGTAGTCGACCGTGGCCTTGGTGCCGTCGTGGAACGTCGTAAACTTGGGCTCGCCCGTGCAGTCGGGCGTCGGCGCCTGCGCGTACGCGCTCGCGAACGGAAGCTAAACAGACGGAGTCAGTAGAGCAGGCAAGTCACTGGCTGGCCAAGACGACCACACACCTCGTGGCTGGCGATCGTATCGTGCGGGAAGTGGTGTAAGTACCGGCGCTTGGCGTGCTTGTCGCTAAAGCGGCCGAGCGTCGTACCGTGGCCGTGGTGGCGGCCGTAATCCTGTTCGTTCGTGAACATGAAGCGCTACAACACCATACAAAGAGAGCATTAGAAAACCTCAACACAAGGGAGCCATCGGCGCTGGCTCAAGCCCACACCTTTTGGCGGTCGTCCATGGTCTGTCCCGACAGAAAGTGCTTCGACAACCCGGACACGTCGAGCGAGCCGCGACTGATGTACTCGTACAGCGCGCTGTGCGGCAGCAGGTTGAAATCACCACACAGAATCACGGGCAGGGGAGCACCAGCGTCAGGAGCCGCGCTCGCACGCAGCGCCGTCAGCGAGTCGAACAGCGACTGGAGCTGCGCGAGCTTGACGTCGCCCCGCTGCTCATCCAAACAGACGCGCGCGGGTTAGCCAATGTTAACGGGCACGACATACCGCAACTTCGTACCCCCGGATTGAACAGCAAGTGCGTGTTCGCGAGAACGAATCGCTTCGGTGCGACGCCGGCGTCTTCGCTGTACGCCCACTCGATCACCACCTGCTGCGCCACGTTGTGGCGGTCGAGCACGGCGTGGCCCGGGGTGAAGAACTCGAGTTCGTGCGACGACACAATCGTCATGCAGCGCGACAGCACAAAGATCGCGCAGCCGTCGTGGGTCTCCTCGCCCGTTCTAGTACGATGTACGTACATAGTCAGTGAGTTGAACACATACAAGCCGGTTAGACACACTAGAGCGCGTGTACCACGCACCGCTTCTTGAAGATGCCTTTGTACCCGGCCTTGCGCAGTTCCGGTTCGAAGAAGTCGGCAAAATGGTCCACTTCCTGGAGACACACGACGTGCGGGCGCCACGCGAGGATCTCCTTCACGAGCCGCATGCGGCGGTAGGCCCACTCGAGCTTGCCCTTGTCCGTCGCGGTCTCCCAGACGTCCTTCATCGTGATGTAGTCGGCCAGCACGTTGAACGACAGCACGCGGAACGTCACGGGCGTCGTGGGCACCGCGCCGTCGCCGCTGCGCGGTGGCGCATAGAGCGTCCACTTGCGCGCCCACGGACGCGCCTTGGGTGTGTGCGGACGCCCGCCGCGTCCACCGCCTCGTCCGCCGCGTCCGCCGTCGCGCCGCGGCCGCTTCTCCGAGCACTCTTCCATTGCTGGTGGTGGGGTGACACCGGAGATGAGGTGGTGGGTTCAGGGCATCATGTATCCGACAACAGAGGTCATACCAGATAACACAGGATATATAGTCTATTTCAATTGGCTATTAAATTTAGAGTAAGAGAAAGTGGTTGGCTGTAAAGAGGCACAGCAGAGACAATTCTTCCCTAAGAGGTATATGATTGGTTAAAATAGAATTTATCCAGAATGTTGGTCGGATCCGCTTCTTTTTGACGAAGAGACACGGGAGGAAGCGACATGGAGGAGGAAGAGGGATGGGACCTGGAGAAGGATTACGCTATTTTCTGCCGTGTGACCAGGGGCTTGCATGTGGTACCGGTATGTCGCTTCTCCGCACGAACCCACGAAGGACGCATGCGACAGCGCCCCCTGCCTGCCGCCTGTGGTCTACAGCAACACGCAATCGGTCGACGTCGACAGCCGCCGATCGCAGGATCCTCCCGTACGACGCTGAACTGCAAGGAGCGCCGCCTTGTGTATTTATACTCGCCGCATTCTTCATTCTGCGCGCGAGGGCCAAGAGCAACTCTCTCTTCCAGCGCGCCATCCAGCAAACCACCACCGACTACCACGGACCGCCGACCAGCATGAGCAAGGAGCACGTATTCACCGCCGAGTTCCCGGACAAGGACTACCAGCCGACGACGGCGTCGACCCACGCGCAGACCAAGTTCTGGCCGGCGTACCTGCCTGTGGACGACGACCGGCTCTTCATCTTCGAGCGCAGCAAGAACGCGCAGCTCGTGGTGTACACGGCCAAGTACGCCGACAAGGAGAAGCGCCTACTGAACAGCAAGGTGCCACTCGACATCAACTGGCAGAGCTTCGGCTGGACGACGCAGCCCACGAGCAACTCGACGGGCATGGTCGAGCGCAAGATGGCCTGGGGGTACTCGCACAAGGCCGCGGACGGCGCCGTCGCGAACGCGTCCTACGGCTCGCAGTTCCAGGTCACGCTCAACGCGCTGCCATCGCGCGTGGCGCACCTGTACTTTGACGCGAAAGGCCGCTTGGCGCTGCAAGTCACGATCGACGGCGTGCCGTCGCGTCTCTGGAAGGTCTTTGTGTGCACCAACAACTCGATGGCGTTCATCCCCAAGGTGCTCTACGTGGATCTCTACGGCACGAGCGTCGACAAGGGCCAGGACACGTACGAACGGATTATGATCTCCGGCTAGATTGGAGGAGAGTTGTTTCAACGCCATAGAAATGCCTGCATGCCATGCACGAAATATAAGTTTATTGAGATTCGCTTTCCATGCAAGAACGCATCTTGTTCGTTGGTTGGTCGCATGGAGATGGAGAAAGATCTAGTTTCCACTTAGTCCTAGAGCTTTTTGTGGTCGTACTTCCAGTTGCTGTTACCGCGGCCACCGGCATCGCCCAATCCGTATGCGTCGGCGAGCTCGGCCAGGAATGTAGTCGAGTTGTGGATGAACGTGCCGCCCAGCACGATGCGCTGGCCCGAGATCGCGAGCTTCTGGTTGAGCTCAGCGACCTTGGTAGCCTCTTCAAAAGTCACGCCGCCGCAGATAAACACGATGACGTCGCGCACCTTCTTGATACCGGGCGTCGTAGGCCCGTTCACGATGCCAAACTCGCTGTCCAGCAAGTTGCCCTTCGTGATCAACTCCAAGTGCCGCACGAGCGGCGGCACGTGTTGCGCGTACACGTTGGGCACGCCCTGGACGCCCTGCGTCATGGCGCGCATAAACTTCTTGAGCCCGCGGTCGCCGTAGAGATCGCCCGAGCGCACACTCGCGCCGCCGTACTTGAGGAACATGTCCACGAGCTGCACGCGCTCGGACGGCAGCCCGGACGAGAGGAGCAGGTCCTTGACGACCTTGATCTGGACCGAGCTGTTGGTCTCGTACCGCAGCACGTACAGGATCGCGAGCCGCAGCTTGTTCAGCGGCTTGATCTGCGCGTTCTTGAGCTTGGCCACGAGGTCCTTGAAGTGCGCGTTGTGCTCATCGCCGCACGCGAGCTCCTGCTCCAGCTGGCTGACGTCCATAAGCCCCTCCACCTCCACGAGTCGCGCAAGCTCGCCCATGAGTGTGACGTGCTTGGAAACCGCGACAGACTGCGAGCGGAACGCCGGATAGTTCTCGACAAAGCGCTGCATGTCCTCGATCGACTGGATGTTCTCATGGGTCTGCGTCTTGGACTGGTACTCGTCAACGAGCTTCTTCACGGCCATGCCGAGGTCGCCAAAATTGGCGTGCATGTGCTTTTCGAAAAAGCTGTCCGAGGTCGCCGAGAGCACGAGCTCGGTCATGTCCTTGCGCACGCCGGGCGCGTTCTTCATGTCCACGCGGTTCTCGTTGAGCTCGAGCAGCTCGTGGACCATGGCCTGGTACGTCCACTGGCTCAGCAGCGGCGTCACCGGGTCGTCACGGCGGTCCAGCACGTACAGCAGCGGCATGACCTCGGGGCGGCGGAAGTCAAAGAGTCCGTCCTGCTCGAGCTGCATGCGTGCCGACACCTCCCTCGCGAGCTTCTCGGCAATGTCCGAGCCCTTCTGGTAGCGGATCGCCGGCCGCTTCTTGAGCGAGAGCAGCACCGAGAGCAGGCCCTCGACGCTGCGGTTGAACAGGTGCGCGGCCTTGGCCGGCAGCGTGGCATTCGCGTTCGTGACGACGCCGGCCGTGGCCGCCACGGGCGCGGCGCCGTAGCCCTTGATGCTGAGCGCGAGCGTGCCGCGCAGGTTGAAGTGGAAGAGCGAGTCATTGACCGCGAGGAAGTCGGCGTAGTACTCCTGGATCTGGTGGATCACCTCCTTCTCGTCGGCCTCGGCGAGCCGCTCGAGCAGCTCGACCGGGAGGATGTTGGTGAAGAAGATGTGGTACTGGCCGTACTTGGGGTTCTTGAGCTCCTTCTTGAGCAGCTCGATGTTGGCGGCGGTCGGGCGCACGACCACGGCGGCCTTGAGGTGGAGCATGGGCTCGTGGGCCGCCTCGAGCTGCTCCACGAGGAACACCTCGCGCTGCAAAATGTGCGACTGGGACATGACCATGCTGATGACCGTGGTGGTGTCGGCGTCCAGCAGCAGCGCCTTCATGCCCTCGAGCTGCGGGTCATTGATGACCTTCTCCAGGTACTGCCGCACGCCCACGATCACGTCCATGGTGCCTGTGTGACCGACGGTGGCGCTGTGTGTGTAGGGAGACAGAGGGAGAGAGAGAGAGAGCGCGGCGCGATGGAGCTGCCTTTGGCCTCGCTTTTTTCCGTTTTTAGCGAGCGGGCATCTCAGGAAAGAGGGAGCGAAAGCAGACAGTACTGTGATACCTGTGGTGTGTGGTTACGGATAATAGAGGGTTGAACGCGATCTTGTGTGGGGGTGTTTCGGTAAAGACCGGTTTCGGTTAGAACCGGGTCGATCCAGGGGGAGGAACTTCCCAAGCAAAAGCCCCGGATACGTTTTTTCCAGCGGCAAAGAACGCGGCAGACGACGACGCTTCTCGCTTCGTGGACGACGCGGAGAACGACCATCGAGTGAGAGACACGCACATCAGAGAGCATGACGGGCGCCGTGACGAACTCAGGTGCGTGCGCATGGTCTTCCGCGCTCCGGAGGCGCGCTGGAAGCGGAGATATGGGGGACTAACGTGAAGCGATCCATGTGGAAAACAGCGGCCGGCATTCTGGCGCTGCTGGAGGAAGATGACCACACGCTCAAGGTGCGCTTTGGGTGACGTTATCATGTCTACGTGGCGTGTGTACTGACTGGATATGGAAACGATCGGATGGACGCTGTAGGCGCACGCGCTGCAGAAGCTGAACCAGGTCGTGGACGCGTACTGGACCGAGATCGCCGACGCGATCCCTCTGATCGAGAGTCTCTCGGACGACGACCAGTTTGAGCACCGCGAGCTCGCGGCGCACGTCGCGTCCAAGGTTTGATGCGTCTCTTGCGAAGAGCCGACGATTTTCCACCCAATTGACACCTCGTGATATCTGTGTATGCGACAGTGTTTCTTCCACTTGGAGGAGTACGGCGACGCGCTGCGGCTCGCGCTCGGCGCCGGCAAGTACTTTGACGTGAACGTCAAGTCGCAGTACACGGACACAATCATCGGTGCGTCCGCTTGAAGCAAATTGGCAGATGGTGGACAGATCTCACTCATTTTGATGGTGCGATCTTTCTTATTCCAACAGCGACGTGCATCGACGAGTACATCTCTATCCGCGTCAAGGAAGACGAAGAGGCCGAGAAGAACTTGGATCCGCGCTTGACGGCAGTCGTCGAGCGCATGTTTGAGCGCTGCTACTCGTCGGGCGAGTACAAGCAGGCGCTTGGTATCGCGCTCGAGGCGCGCCGTCTTGACCAGGTCGAGGCCGGCATCACGCGCGCGCCGGACGCCTCGGCCATGCTGGCGTACTGCTTTGAGATCTGCCGCACGGTCGTCTCGAACCGCGACTTCCGCCTCAAGGTCTACGAAGTGATGGTCAAGATCTACCGCGCGCGCTGTGCGCAGGACTACTCGGGCGTGTGCCAGTGCCTCCAGATGCTCGACAACCACCTCGATGTGACCAAGATCCTCGAGCAACTCGTGCGTGGCACCGATGACCAGTGCCTCACCGCGTACCAGGTCGCCTTTGATCTCAGTGAGAACGAGAACCAGAAGTTCTTGATGAACATCTACCACTCGCTGCCAGCGCCCAAGCCCGAGGCATCGGCCGCCGATGCGGCGAGCGGAGATGCGCCGGGCAGCGCTGCTGTGGCCCCGGCGAACTCCGTGGCGGTCGCGCCAGCGATCCCGGCTGGCGCCCCGACGGACTACTGGCAGAAGATTGACCGCCTCAAGCTCATTCTTTCGGGCGAATTCCTTGTGGATCTTTCCCTCGACTTCCTGCACCGCAGCAGCGACTCGGACCCGTTGGTCGTGAAGACGATCAAGACGGCTGTGGAGAACCGCAACTCGGTGCTCCACCACTCGGCGGTGATCGCGCACTCGTACATGAACGCCGGCACGACGAACGACGCGTTCCTGCGAGAGAACCTCGAGTGGCTCGGGAAGGCGACCAACTGGGCCAAGTTTACGGCGACGGCCAGTCTTGGTGTCGTCCACCGAGGCCACGTCCGCGAGAGCATGAACTTGCTCGCTCCGTACCTGCCGCAGGGTGGTGTGTCGCCGTCGCCGTACTCGGAGGGCGGTGCTCTGTACGCGATGGGCCTGATCCACGCCAACAAGGGCTTCGCGGGTCAGTCGAGCAAGACGTCCATGGAGTACCTCCGCAACGCGCTTCGAAATGCTGGCGCCGACGAGACTGTTCAGCATGGCGCGTGTCTTGGTATTGGTCTCTGTGGCTTGGCCTCGCACGACTACGAGATCTACGAGGAGCTCAAGAACATCATGTTCACAGATTCGGCGGTGGCCGGTGAAGGTGCGGGTATCGCGATTGGTTTGGTGATGCTTGGTGCTGGCGGCCAGCACCGCAACGGCGAGATCGTCAAGGACCTGCTCGCGTACGCACACGACACCAAGCACGAGAAGATCATCCGCGGCTGCGTGATGGGTATCGCGTTGATGATGTACGAGCGTGAGGAGCAGGCTGAGACTCTGATCGAGCAGCTTATCCGCGACAAGGACCCGCTGATTCGTTACGGTGGTATCTACGCCACTGCCATGGCGTACGTTGGCACCGCGAACAACAGTGCTGTTCGTCGCCTCCTCCACGTGTCCGTGAGCGACGTCTCGGATGACGTCCGTCGTGCTGCTGTGACATGCTTGGGTTTCGTGTTGTTCCGTACACCTGTCCAAGTGCCCAAGCTTGTGTCGCTGCTGTCCGAGAGCTTCAACCCTCACGTTCGTTACGGCGCCTGTCTGGCCGTTGGCATTGCGTGTGCAGGTACGGCGAAGAACGAAGCCATCCAGCTCCTTGAGCCGCTTCTCGACGACCCGGTTGACTACGTTCGCCAGGGTGCGTTGATGGCTCTTGCGATGGTGCTCATGCAGGAGTCGGAGGGCCGCAACTCGAAGGTCGCTGTGATTCGCGCCAAGATCCTCAAGCTTATCACGGACAAGCACGTCACGACCATGACGAAGGTGCGAACATGGCAGAAAGAAACAGCACCTCTGTGGGCCGTGTTTACTGACTGATGTTGTTTCTGGTTAGATGGGAGCCATTCTTGCGCAGGGTATCCTGGATGCCGGAGGCCGCAACGTGGTGATCTCGCTGCAGTCTCACATGGGGTACGAAACTTGAACACTCCGCATCAGTCCTACCTGGTCGTATTTGTTCTAACCATGTGTGTGGTGCCTTTAGTTTCACGAAGATGGGCTCGGTTGTCGGCCTGGCGATCTGGGCTCAGCACTGGTTCTGGTACCCGATGTTCCACTTCCTCGAGCTTTCGTTCCAGCCCACGTACCTCATCGGTCTGAACAAGGACCTGAAGATGCCGAAGGACTACTCGTTGAACTGTAACGCGAAGAAGTCGCTGTTCGCAACGCCGAAGCGAATGGAGGAGAAGAAGGAAGAGAAGAAGGAGCTTGTCGCGACTGCCGTGCTTTCCACAACCGCCAAGGCAAAGGCTCGCCAGGCGAAGCACGATGCCAAGGACAAGAAGCCCGAGGCGGAGACGAAGAAGGACACCACGGCGGCGGAAGAGAAGACTGAGTCCATGGACGTCGACTCGGAAGGCCCCGCTGCCGCCACCGAGGAGAAGGCGGCGGTCAAGAAGACCCCCACAAAGGAGGCAACGACGCACACATTGAAGTCGCCTGCCCGCGTGACAATTACGCAGGAACAGTTCATGGCGTTCGACTCGAAGCAGCGATACATTCCTGTGATGTACCCGAACCAGCGAGCGGCCGGCGTGGTCGTGCTTCGTGACACGACGCCCAGTGAGCAGGAGGACGTGGAGACCATCAAGGCTCCGACGGCGGCCGGTGCCGAGGAAGAAGCCGAGCCCCCGCTTCCGTTCGAGTGGGAGCCCCCGCAGTAAACAGCGTTTGGCTGTTGCTGTCGTCGATTTACATATCCTCGCTCTCGTGGCCAGTCAGTCGTCCGCCTCCGAGAAACGAACGCCAACCACGTACGTAGCTTCGGAACGCTCATAGGGAACATACCGACACGACGCTGCGTCGCTCCAATCACAAAAGAAACATCAATAAAACGCATGGAAATCAACATACGCGGTGGGTGTGGTGTGTCCGGGCACAGCGTTGGAAGCGATCTTTTGAGGGGCTCCTCCAGGATACAAACAAACAGTCCAGATGTGAGGCATGTAGGGCTCTGACCATCGTGAAGGTGCCACGCGCCCCCCGTCTCAACACACATGGAGAAGCGCCATGCACTGCCAGTGGCAGTGCCACTCCCACGTTCCAGACTTGTGAACGCGCAAACAGCGAAGAGGACGGCATTCACATTCACCCGGCCGCTGCCATCGTCACCGCCAGCTCAAATTGCACGCACGGGATCTGATGCTTCTGAGTCGGGACCCGAGGACTCCTAGCGGGATCATCAACCACCGGATCTGATCCGCCCGGAGGTGGGTTCATGTCGCTGATTGGCGGAAATGCCAGCAGCTCACTTGATGTGGTTGGGTGCCCACGACGCCACATGCTCACTCTCCAATTCGACGCTCCATCGGCGGAACGATCCGGTCCTCCTCCTCCTCCTCCTCTCCTCCTCCTTCCTCCTCTTACGTCTCCTCCACCATGGACCGCCGCAGCGCCGGCGGAAGCGTGGCGTCGCCCGTCTCGTCGTCCCCGGGGTTGCACGACCAGCTCCTCGTCGAAGACCACAAGTTCGCGAGCTACGACGCCGTCACGGGCCCCACGGACGGCAAGCCGCTGCTCCAGCGCGCGTTCGTGGCCGCGCGGCCCGGCTGGCTCGCGTACATGAAGCAGCACGCCACGCTACAGGAGTTTTCGGGCGCGTTCGGCGACATTGGGCTCTTTTTGCCGCTGCTCACGGCGCTCGCGATCGGCCGCGTGGGCGGCAAGCCGCAGATCGAGTTTGGCCCCGCGCTCTTCTTCGCGGGCATCTTCACGGCCGGGCTCTCGCTCTACTTCGCCGTGCCCATCCCCGTGCAGCCCATGAAGACCATCGCGGCCGTGGGCATCTCGGAAAAGTACTCGAACGAAGAGATCCTCGCGGCGGGCATCCTCTCCGGGACGACCATGTTTCTGTTAGCCGCGACCAACCTCATCTCGGTCGTGGTCAAGTGGGTGCCGCTGTCGATCGTGCGCGGCATCCAGCTCGGCGTCGGCATCAGCATCATGATGAGCGGCTTCAAGTCGGCGTACGTCCAAAAGCTCACGCTCACCAAGGCGAGCGCGGCCAAGCCGTTCTCGGGCAAGGAGCAGACTGAGATCGAGTGGTGGGGCATCGACAGCGTGTTCGTCTCGATCGTGCTCGGCCTGCTGTGCGTCGTGTTCATCAACAGCCGCAAGGTGCCCATTGCTCTGCTGCTCTTCGTGTACGGCATGGTCGTCGCCGTGTACCAGTACTCGACGCTCAAGAGCGACTACAACCTGCCGTCGCTGCGCCTCGGCCCGGACTTCGTCGCGCCCGTCGTGCCCTCGTGGCACGCGTTCAAGACGGCGTTCGTGTACCTGTTCCTGCCGCAGCTGCCGCTCTCGCTGCTCAACAGCGTGATCGCCGTGGAGAAACTCGCGTCCGACCTCTTCCCCAAGCACCACGAGCCGGCGGGCGTGCGCCGCATCTGCTTCAGCATCGCCGGCGGCAACCTACTCTTCTCGTGGTTCGGCATGCTGCCCGTGTGCCACGGCGCCGGCGGGCTCGCGTCGCAGTACACGTTCGGCGCGCGCAGCAGCCTCTCGATGGTGTTTCTCGGCTGCTACAAGCTCGGCTTCGCGCTGCTCTTCGGCTCGTCGTGCGTCGTGCTGCTCCAGAAGGGCATCTTCCCGCAGTCGGTGCTCGGCGTGATGCTCGTGTTCAGCGGCCTGAGCCTCGCGGCCGTCGGGCTCAAGATCGACATCTCGGACCGCCGCGACGCGCTGCTGCTGCTGCTCACGGCCGCCGGCTGCCTGGGCATCAACACGGGCGCCGGCTTCCTCATCGGCTTTGGCGTCCACCTCTTCGTGCTCGTCGCGCAGCGCCTCGGCTGGCAGTTCGAGTGATCTGCCAGCATTGTGAAGATCCGAGCGACTCGAATACAGGCCCGTCTCATGACTTCAACTTGCCAGTTAGTTAGAAATTGGTTCGTCGGTTAGAAACGAAGTGCCTTGCGTGGAAACGACGTTTGGCGTCCTTCTCTTTCGTCTTCTGCCTGTGGCAGTGCCACCGCTGGCGCCACAGACGTGAAATGCGTTCTTCATGCTGACTGACTGCCTGACACAGACCGCGGTCGTCTCAGATGAACAGCGTGTTCAGCTCGCTTTTTCTCTGCCCGTGGCAAGCACTGCCAGCGTATTGGCAGCCAGCCACTCAGATTCGTCGCCAGTGGCCACACCAACGAAAGACACTGCCGCCAGTGGGATCCCTTTCCCATTCACGCGCTGCCGCAGTTCTATTTTACGGACGGTGACGCGAAGGTCGCGCGAAGGTCGCGTAAGTGGCCGTGGCGGACCACCAAGTGCAAACAAACCCACACTCAAAACCCGTGCATGCCACCGGCGCCGCCGTCGTATCCGCGAAGTGCCACCAAGTGCCACCGAGTGCCACCGCCACTGCCACCGCCGCCACAGAGACCAGTATGGTTCCCATGCGGTCGCGCGACCCGCAGCGCGCGGGAGCGCCCAGCGGCTTCAAGAACCGACCGCACGCGGCCCCACACATCCAGGCGCCACAGCTGCCAGCAGCACTGCCAGTGGCACTGCCACCACTACCAGCGTCGCACGCGTCGCCGGCGTCGTCCGCGCGTACGCCGCCGTCGCCGCAGCTGCTGCAGAGCGTGTACGACACGTATGCCGAGAACATTCACGCCATCTCGGTGCGCGCCAGCAGCCAGTCGGCGCTCAGCGGCTACGGCGCCACTGGCAGCAGCGGCGGTGCCACTGGCAGCCACGCGACCTCACTGCCACCGCGGCGCCGCTCCACCAGCGCGAGCAGCAGCTCGCACGAGAGCGACTACGACTGGCGGCTCTCCACGGGGCAGACCGGTTTCCACCTCATCTCGTTCATGGCCGGCGCCGGGCTCGTGTTCCTGCCGCTGGCGCTCGTGGACCTCGACTGGTACGGCGTGCTCGTGCTCGTACTCGCGGCGGGCGTGTGCGTGTACACGTCGCGGCTGCTGATCGAGGCGATGGACCTGCTGCGCTGGTCCAGCGGCAAGAACGTCACGTACTGCGACCTCGCGCGCGAGTGCCTCGGCCGCAGAGGCTACTATGCCACGGCCGCGCTTCTTTACGGCGGCTTCCTCGTGAGTGCCACGGGCTACGTGGCACTCGTGACGTCATGCATCGCTGGCATGACGGGCGCGAGCTACGGGCTCGTGTTGGCGTTCGTGGGCGTCGGCGCCTGGCTCCACGTGCTGGTCAAGTCGCTCAAGGCGCTCGCGGTGCTCTCGGCCGTGAACGTCGGCGTGTGCCTCTGGGTCGAGGCCGTGATCTTCGGCGACGCCATGTACCCGCTCAAGCAGATCGCGCTGGACGAGTCCACGTTCATCTTCGGCACGCCGGACCTGTCCGGTGCACCGCTGTTTCTGCAGCTCGCGTACGCGTTCTCGCTGCTCGCGAGCGGCTTCTTCTGCCACTCGGTCATCCCTACGTTCTACAACGCCATGAGCGACCACCGCCAGTGCAGCACGGTCGTGGCGCGCAGCCAGCTCGGCGTGCTCGCGCTGCTCTACCTGCCCGTGTGCGCCGTCACCTACGCCGTGTACGGCGCCACGCTGCAGGCGCCCGTGTTCTTCAACATGCGCAACCCGGTCGTGCGCAACCTCGCGGTCGTGCTCTACTGCGTGCACCTGCTGCTCTCGCACGCGGTCACGCTCGCGCCGCTGCAGCGCGCGCTCGAGCGGCGGCTCGGCGTGGTCTCGGACGAGCTGCGCCCGCTGCTCGCGCCCACGCCCGCCATGCTCGGGCTGCTCAACCACAGCGAGACGCACCCGCTGCTTAAGCCCCGTGGCAGCGGCAGCGGTGCAATCGACGACGCTGCCACGGCCACCACGCCGCGCGCGTTCCGCCAGCGCCACACGCACGCACTGCAGCTGCTCGTACGGTCCGCGACCGTGGCGGCCACCGTGGCGCTGGCGTTCGTGTTCCGCCCCACGGCGTTGGGGACATTTGGCGCCACGATCATCCCGGCCACGACGCTCTCGCTCATCCTCCCGGGCGTGTTCTTCTGGAAGCTCTGCACCGAGGAGGCCGGCTGCCTCGACAAGCTCGCGATTGTCGCCATCAGCGCGCTCGCGGCCGTGAGCATGATCGCCAGCGTCTACACGATCATCGTGCTGGGCTAACTTGGATACATTTACCGTAATGCTGATATCTGTGCCAAATATAGACGGTATTTTATCGATACTTTACGGATTATTCAAAACCATGTCTAAGGGATGCTAACAAAGCTAACTGCATTTATATATGAGTTGGGGGAAGGTGGCAGTAAAATATGGTTTCGGGTGATCACCATCGCTGGGCACAAATCCCAATCACGCCAACGGGGTTCTGTTTCTTCAGCTTTTTTGTTCCCTGTGTGGCACACAGTCTCACTCACTTGGCAACAATGCTGCTGCCACGCGCACTGCCACGACTCCGCGCCAACGCCACAATCACCGCCGTTCGCCATGGTGGCAGCGACTGCTGGCACTCGACGGCGGTGACGGCGCTGCTGCCACGCCACCGCGTGCCATTCGTGCGTGGTTTCGTCTCGACCAGCTCGACTGCTGTGCCCGACGCCAAGCCGCGCAACGGCGGCGCCGCCGCGCGCGTGCTGATCTTCGACGACGACTGCGAGCCGACGATCCACGCGCTGTCGCGCGCCGAGGTGCTGCGCATCACGCAGGACGCGGCGTTCCCGGGCCGCGAGGGCGCAACACCTTTCCGCCGTGAGCCGCCATCTGCGGCCTCGGCGTTTGGCATGGCGCGCGGTGGCAGTGCCAGTGGCAGTGCCAAGCGGTCCAACTTTGAGAGCATCGTGGACGTGCAGCGCGTCCACGCGCGCGACATCCGGCAGCTCGACAGCGCGTTTGCCGTGCGCAGCGAGCCGTCCGTCGAAGTGCGCGACCAGGCAATCCTCGTGAACGCCGGTACCGTATGCGCACGCCATGCCATGGCAGTGTGCCACAGTGAGCGGATATCTGATGTCTTTCTATCTGTGGGTCGTGCCGTGTAGACCCCATCCGCGCGATCATCATGCGCCATCGGTGCCTCGTGTTCCTGCGGCAGGACGACCTGACGCTGCAGCCGATGCTGGAGGACGTGTTCCACGAAGTCGCGAGCCACGACGACGACCACGACGCCGTGGCCTACGAATTCCTGTGCGTTCGGATGCTGACACACTCGCCATCGCATCTGTTCACTGACTGAATCTATGATCTGATGGTGTCAGGGCTCTGGAGGCGCTGCTTGGCGCGCTGTGCCGCTACTACCACGGCGAGTTCGACCGCGTCGCGCCGGCGATCGCGACGTCGCTGGGCCGGCTCACGTCCGGGCAGCCCACAACCGGCGAGCTCAACACGCTGCGCGCGTTCAAGAACACGATGAACGAGTTCCAGTCGCGCGTGGACGGCGTGCGGCGCGCGCTCATGGCCACGCTCAACAACGAAGAGGACCTGCGGCTGCTGTACCTGAGCAAGCTCTACGGAGACCGCACATTACTGGGCAATATCTGGAGCTTCGACTCGGAGGAGGCCGAGGTGCTCATCGAGAACTACCTCCAGGACATCTACGCGCTGCAGACCAACGCGACTCTGCTGCAGCAGCGCATCCAGAACACGGAGACCGTCGTCAAGCTGCGGCTCGACGCCATGCGCAACTACCTGCTGGGCGTCAACATTATGTTCTCGGTCGCCGGCATCAGCCTCTCGGTGGGCACGTTCACGGTCGGCGTGTTCGGCATGAACTTGGTGTCGGGGCTCGAGCAGGCGCCCGGCTGGTTCGGCGGCGTCGCCGCGCTCTCGGCGACGCTCATGGCCTCCACGGGCGTGATGGCGGTCCGCTTCTTCCGCCGCAAGGGCATCTTCGGCGCGGTCCAGAACTTCAACAGCGTCACCGACTCGCCCGCGGCCGCCACGGCCGTCTCGCTGGGCGCAAAGGCCGCCGCCGACAAGGCCGCCAAGATCCCCACAGCTAGCCCCATCACGACCACGCTCACGCCCACCGCCACTGCCACCGCCATCACGACTCCTTCGACCACCGCATCATCACCTTCATCATCCATTCGATAGACAAGACGGTACGATCTCCAGTGATCTGATTGGCTAGATAGATGATCTCTGATTGGCTGAATCTAAGCCAGGTGCATCCGATTGGTGGGATCTCAATCTCATTTTCGAAAAAGCGCTTTTCGTTTGACAAAACGTTCGAAATTTTCTGGTGGTGTTCTCTTCGACCCAAGGAGAGACAACGCCTCCCACAGCACACCGCACCCCCGCCCCCTCCCGTGACCATGCTAAATGTCTCCTCGCTGGCCGAGTCGCTGCCGCTAACGCTCGTGGCCGGCGGTGCCGTGGCCGCGCTCGCGTGGTTCCTGCTGCTAGCGCCTGACGCGCGCCATCGCGCGTTGCGCGCGCTGCCGTGCCCGCCGTCGACGCTGCCTGTGCTCGGTAACACGCTCGACCTCATGCACTGGCAGCTGCCGCGGCTCCACGACTGGATCCTGGAGCAATGCCTTCTCCACGGCGGCAAGACGTGGCGCCTCCAGGCGCTCGGCGCGCCGCCGCTCGTGGTGGTCAGCTCGGTCGCGTGCTTTGAGGACGTGCTCAAGACGCAGTTCGAAGTGTTTGACAAGGGCGAGCGCATGAACTCGATCTTCCGCGACATCATGGGCGACGGCATCTTCGCTGTGGACGGCGACAAGTGGCGTCACCAGCGCAAGGCGCTCGTGCACTTGTTCACGATGCGCCAGTTCCGCGACACGATCTGCGGCGCGATCGAGACGCATTTGCTCCAGCTTGGCAAGATGCTCCGCGACGCGGCAGTGGCGGGAAAAAATGCGCCGTCAGGAGAGCTGTTCCCGCTCGGCGATGCGTTCCAGCGGTACGCGTTCGACACGTTCACGGAGATCGCGTTCGGCTTTGATGAGCAGTCGCTAGCGCGCGTACTGAACACTGACAAGGCCAATGAAAGCGAAGACGCGCGCGCCACGGACGCGTTCTTTGAGGCCATCACGGAACTGCTCGTGCTCACAGAGCTGCGGTTCCACCAGCCTGACTGGCTCTGGCAGCTCAAGCGTGCGCTAAACGTCGGCGCCGAGCGCCAGCTCCACAACGCCATCCAGGCCATCGACCGCAAGGTCTACGCCGTGATCGAGCGCACGCTGCAGGACCACCAGCAACGGGACGCCCAGCAGCCACAGGGCGCTCCCGAGAAGCAGGACGTGGTCGGACTCATCATGGAACACATTGACGACTTCCAGCACGCGGCTGAGGACGCTGGCGACCAGCTCCAGCTGTCCAAGTTCCTGCGGGATGTGGGGTTGGCGATGCTAGCCGCGGGGAAAGACACGACCGGCACGACGCTCCAGTGGTGCATGGTCATGTTCGCGCGCGCGCCGCGCGTGGTCGACGAGATCCGCAAGGAGCTCCGCGCCGAGCTGCCCAGGCTGTTCACCGACGACGCGTTCGTGCCGCCGATGGATGCGGTCGAGCCGCGGCTGGTGTACCTCGAGGCGTGCCTCCGCGAGGCGCTGCGGCTCTGTCCGCCCGGGCCGCTGAACGCCAAGGAGGCCAACCGCGACACCACGCTCTGCGACGGCACGTTCCTCAAACGCGGCACGCGCATCTACCTCCCATCTTACGCGCTCGCGCGGATGCCCGCCGTCTGGGGCGACGACGCCGCGGAGTTCAAGCCGGAGCGCTGGATCGATCCGGAGACCGGCAAGCTGCGCAGCGTGTCGTCGTTCCAGTTCGTGTCGTTCCACGCCGGCCCGCGCATCTGCGTGGGCATGCGCTTCGCGCTCGTGCAGCTCAAGACCACGCTCGCGTACCTGCTCAGCAACTTTGACTTTGCGCTCGAGAAGGACCCGCACGCGTACAAGTACCAGATGGCCATCACGTACGCGCTCGAGGGCTCGCTGCGCGCGCGCGTCGCGCACTACCCGCCAGTCGGTGGCGCCTGATGCGTACGTACGTAGGCGAGCTCCTTCGTATGTGGATGTGTGTGTGTATTTTCTTCATAGGGTGTGATACATTTCCGTTTTCCATCACAAGCTCAGTTAATTTGAGGTGGCGGCGAGCAGCGTCGGGCGGATGTACACGGGGCCTTCAACGCCGAGCGCGAGCGACGTGTCGTACACGAACGCGCTCGGGTCCTTCTCGGTCGTGATCTCAAACTTGCTGAGCAGCGCCGCGAGCGCGATCTTCATCTCCATGATCGAGAACTGCTTGCCCGGGCAGATGCGCGGCCCGGCGCTGAACGTGAGGAACTGGAAGGGCGAGATCGTGCGCAGCTTGCCGCTTTCCGGCTCGATCCAGCGCTCCGGTTTGAACTGCGCGGCGTCCTCGCCCCAGACCCAGGGCAGCCGCGCCATCGCGTACGCCGGCAGGATCACCTTGGTGCCGGCGGCCAGGAACGTGCCGTCGCGGAGCGTCACGTCGCGGGTGCTCTCGCGCGTGTTGGCCGGGATGATCGTGTTGAGCCGCAGGTTCTCCTTGATGGCGGCCTCGAGCAGCACGAGGTCGGTCGTGCGGTCCTTGCTGGGCGCCGTGAGCTCGCCCGTGAACAGTGCCGGCAGCTTGGCGCGCAGCTCGGCGCGGACCTGCGTCTGGACGTGCGGGTGCTGCGCCATCATGATGAGGAACCACGTCATGCTGTACGCGGTCGTGTCGCGGCCCGCCGAGATGAACGCCATGGCCATGTCGCGGATCTCGGCCACGTCCGGCGTGGCGCCGTCCTCGCGGCTCTGCAGCAGCAGCGAGATGACGTCGTAGCGCGGGCGGCCGTCCGACGGGAGCTGCTGCTCCTGCTGCTGCTTGCGCTGCATCGAGTCGGTGATGAGCCGGTAGACAAAGCGGTCGAGCCACGCGACGTCCTCGCCGTGGAGCCGCTCTTGGCCCAGGTGGAGCGCGCGCAGCAGCTTCCACGCGGCGCGCGGCTGCTGCTGGCGGAAGAGCGTGTTGTGGTTGGCGCGCCCGAAGCGCTCGAAGAACTCGGCGTTCTCGGGCGTGTCGCGGCGCATGAAGTCCAGGTCCACGCCAAAGCCGATGGTCGTGAACACGTCGCTCGCGAAGAGCTCGAACAGGTGCTTGGCGTCCACGCGCGCGCCGCGCTTCGCGGTATCTGCCAGCAGCTCGACCAGCGTCTCGGTCTTGCGCACCATCACGGCGTCCATGATGTCGCGCACCATGTGCGGCGCGAACAGCAAGCTCGCGGCCTTGCGCTGCGCGTGCCACGCGGCGCCGTCCGTGACGAAGATGCCGCGCCCAAACAAGTCGCCGAGCGCCTGCGTGAACTCGTCGCCCTTGACGAACGCGTCGGCCTCGCGCTTGAGCACGTCTTCGATCGCCGCCACGGACGAGAGCACGACCATGGGTGGCTTGGAGACCACGTCCACCACGAACGGCGCGCCGCGCAGGCGCAGACACTCGTCCAGCAGCCACGTGTGCATCGTGCGCCGGTGCCGCGAGAGTACCGTGAGCGTGTCGCCGAGCAACGGCAGCGCCGTGCGCGGCCGCGGCAGGTGCGCGACCGCGCGCTGCGCGCGACTCGGCGCCAGCAGCAGCAGCCAAAGCAGCGCGAGCGCGATAAAGAGCGCCACGGGGCCGTACGTGCTGTACGAAGACGCCGGGAACGGGAGCAGCGTCGCGAGGTCCATGCTTGGTGAGTGGGGGGGGGGAGCGCGCGAATCGCCGAATGAGCGAGAGGAGCAGGGGTGTTGAAGCGAGAGCAGAGCGCCGTTCGTGCCGCTGTGGCGGATTACGCGCCGCGTGGCGAGCGATCAGCTTGCGCTTGAGCGTGCGGTGGTCTGGCGCAGGTGTGGCATGGCGGGCGGCGCGGAAATAGAACGCACTGCCAAACCGGGTGGGGAAAGTGCGACCGGCATCGTCGAAGTGCGTCAAGAGCGTCTCAAAGAGTCACTCGTTCTGAGACTGAGCGCCCAAGCGCATGGTTAGCAAGCGCCGCCTAACCTGCTGACCAGTTCTGGAGGGCGGTGGCGACTGATCCTGAGCGACTCGCTCTTCAAAGGCAAAGACCTTCCACGGTGAGAAATGAGCCTGATCACACAAGGGGTCGCGACGCGAACCTCATGGAGCAACTTCAACCTCAACGTCCCCACCCACTCACGCTCGGCAGTACGTAGTTAGTGACGGGAGGTGCAAGCCATACTGATACGGTACGGTACGGTACTAGTACCAGGTATTCTTGCCGGCCGCTTACTTTCTCACGCCCACACTAGTGCGCCGCATGCATCCCGATGGCGCCGCGATGTTGTTGCTCGCTCGCGGCGTTCGATACACAGAGCTACAGCGTTGCAAGCCCGCTCTGGACAGGAAGCGGCGCACAGAGTCGTCGGGGAATAATGCCTGAACATGGGTACAGCGAGCTGGGAGCTGTTACCGCTAGGTTAGCTTAGGCTTGGTTAGGTTCCGGTTAGATACGCATCTTAGGTTCGCCCAAAATGTTGTCGTCCGAAGGTATGCTCCGACGCAATGTTGCTTGAAAGCACCCAAGTGAATGTTCCCCCAAGGGCGTTGGGCAGCAAACGCTCTCTCGCGGGATCAATCCCCCGACGGAACACAAGAAGCTCGAAGGACGCGTCGCATTCCCCGCCGCACGCGCCATCCTCTCCGCCGCTTCCGCTGGGCGATTCCCCCTCTTTACATCCCAACCACCGAGACCTCCCGCGTGTCGCCCCGCGTGGTCTAATTTTTCCACCCTCTAAACCTCCAACCACCTCCCAGTTTTCCATCTCCCAGTGTCCACCATGGTACGTCAATGGGTTGTCCTTGGAGCGGTATGCGTCGATGGGGAGTCTAACCGGGTATTTGGGGGTGTTGCAATAGGTGACCTCCAAGAGCAGCAAGATGCTCAACTACATCAACTACCGCATGAAGGTGACGCTCCAGGACTCGCGCGTGCTCGTGGGCTACTTCATGGCGTTCGACAAGCACATGAACATCGTGCTGGGCGACACGGAGGAGTTCCGCACGCTCAAGGCCAAGGTCAAGACCAGCGTCTCGGAGGAGCGCGTGGAGAAGCGCCACCTCGGGCTCGTGCTGCTGCGCGGCGAGAACGTCGTGTCGCTCACGGTCGAGGGCCCGCCGCTCGCGCCCGAGAACGAGACGGTCGGCCCGAGCGGCCCCGGCGTGGCGCGCGCCGCCGGCCGCGGCATCCCCGCGGCGCCGCTCGGCGCGCCCCCGATCGGCCTCATGGCGCCCATGCGCGGCATCGGCGGCCCCGCGCCCGGCATGATGCAGCCCGGCCAAGGTGCGTTGCGTTTGGTGGATATTTGGATAAGACCGGGATCCTGAGCAGGAGAGACATGAGACGAGAGAGAGAAAGGCAAGCGAGGACCAGCCAGCGGACCGTGTGGCGCGTGTTGTGTTCCAGATGATCAGAAACAGCAACAGATAGGCGACCGCGGGCGTCCGGCAGAGCTCGCGGCTTTCCCGAACCCACGGGCTGAGCAGAAACGTATTTTTCCAACGTTACTACCTCGGATCTTAGGATGATGGAACACACACGCGGGCGCGGTCGCGGTCCGAGATTTTGCGCGGCGATCTCCCCACTCTCTCTCTCGCTCTCGCGCTCCGACTCGGATCTCCTGCGTCTCTATGACTGGCTCAACGCACAGAACTCACGCTCGTGTGTGGTTTTGTTCTGATGTGTAGTCGCCGCGCAAGCCCAGCCCATGCCGTACGGCCGCGGTCGTGGCATGCCGCCGCCGGGTATGGTGCCCCCGCGCCCGATGCCGGGCATCCCAGGCATGATGCCTCCCCCGGGGATGGGCCCGCCGCCGGGCATGGGTCTGCCGCCCGGCATGATGCCGCCGCCCGGTATGCGCGGCCCGCCCGGCCCGCCTGGTCCGCCCCCGATGATGCGACCGCCCGGCCAGTAGAACGTTACGCCTGCTATCATCAAGGACTCCAAGCCGGCCAACGCTACTAGTTCCGCAAATGCAAGACACGCTATTAGGTTGGTTATGACACACGTAAATATACGTCGGCGGCGCTGCGAATGTCAGGTCCCGACGAAGACGAAACACCGCCTTGCAATCTCCATGCTACGACACGCGAGAGGCCTCCTCGTCGTCGTCCTCGACGACCGCGCGCTCCATGATGAACTTGCCTTCTTTGTACTTTTGGGACGACTCCATCGCGCGGATCTACCGTCGGCATACACACATCAATTCCCTGTCAGCGCAACCCATCAAGACGCCAGCACGTACGTATTTCCAGCCCAGCACGGCGTCGCAGCGCTTGCACTGGACGTCGCAGATCGTGTGCATGCCCGTCATCAAGTACCGGTTCCGCGGCGGGCCCGGGCGCACGTTGAACCTAATATCCACAATCGACATTCAATACCCAGCTCCGTCTCTTAACCGCCCATTAAAGACCCAGCACGCACATGGCGTTCATCAAAAAGGCTTTGCCCGTGCGCCCGTAGAACGACTTGGCGATGATGTCGTCGCGGTCGCCCACGACGTTCGCGCACGCGGCGCAGCGGAACACGCGCATGCCGCCCAGCGCCAGCAGCTCCGACGACATGCCGTAGATGCTCAGCTTCTCCAGCGGCGCAGACGCCGCGCGCACTTCCTCCTCTTCCTCGTCACTGGCATCTTCCGCGTCGTCGTCGTCGCTGTTGCCGCTGGACGACGCGTCCGCCTCTTCTTCTTCCGCCTCGTCGTCGCTGCTCGCGTCCGCCTGGCGCTGCTGGTGCTCGCGCAGCAGCAGCTCCACGCGCTTCTTCCACGAGGCGTGCGGGTCGCGGTACTCGATCTCCTTGGCGCCTGCGCGGATCACCACCAGCGGCGCCATGTTTGCTTCTTCTCTCTTTGAAGTTTGCACCCTTTCGCCCAATTCCTTCTTTATTTACTAACCGCACGTCAAGTCTGCACGCACACACCGACTGAAGTCCAGTCTGGACAACTCTCAAACGACGTGTGGATAGTAGATGATGGCATGAAGAGCTCCAAACATTGGGGGGATGCAACATGGATACATTTCGAGTTTATGAGCGAGAGAATCAGAACACGCGCGGTCGTCTAAATGGCGCGGCGCTTCTTGGCGTCGTGCTTCATGATCTGCTTGACCACGTGCGTGCGCGACGCCTGCACCTCGCGCGCGCCCTTGAGCACCTTGCTCTGCACCTTGCGCGACTTCTTGATCATCATGAAGTGCTTCGTGCGCTTCTTCTCCGTGTTGGTCGTACCGCCGCCGCGCTTCTTCTTCTTCCACTCGTCGCGGCCCTCGAGCACGCTGCGCAGACGCTCCTCCTGGGTCATGCGCTTCTTCTTCGAGTAGCCCTCGAGGTCCTCGGGCGCGACCTTGGTCATCTGCACCTCGTTCTTCGCGGCCTGCGCGGCGGCCGCGAGCTCGTCGGCCTTCTTGCGCTTGCGGCGCATCTTGGGGTCCTTAAGCTCGGCCTCACGCTCCTTCTTGAGCATCTCGATGCGCTCAAAGTCCTTGGGCGTGAGGATACGGCGCGCACTGATACGCTCGTTCTGCGGCTTCGCCTCGGCCTGTTCCTCCTCGTCCTCTTCCTCTTCGTCGTCGCTCGCCGGGCCCGGGCCACCGGCATCGTCGCCGTCCGAGTCGACGTCGACCCACTCGTCATCCGAGTCGTCCGACTCGTCCGAGGCGACCTCCCAGCCGTCCTGGTTCTCCTCGCCATCGAAGCGACCGGCAGCCTCAGCAGCCTCGAGCAGCTCCGCGCCGTCCACGTCCTCGGCAGCGACGAGCTCACCAAACTGCTTGGGGCGCGCCGTCTCGGCGTGGAACTTGCCGCGGTCCTTGCGCTTGAGCAGCGCCGGGTGGATGTCGCGGATGAGGTTGAGCACGCCGCGCGCGGCCATGATGATGGTCTTGTCGCGCATGCGGTTGTACATGATCAGGTCCTGGATGAGCGCGTCCATGTCGTCGCACTCGAGCACAAGCGGCACGCGGCGGAAGATCTCGCGCAGCGCGTTGATGCCGACGGCGATCACCTCGGACGAGCAGCGCTCCGTGACAAAGTTGTTAGCAATGCTCTTGACGATCGGCAACAGCTCCTCCGGCGGCACCTCGTCGTGGCACGACTGCACAAGGTACGCGAGGATCTGCGTGACGTTCTGCTGGTGCGACTGCAGGTAGCGCTGCAGCAGCGGGTACAGCGGCAGCAGCACGAGCTTGTGGAAGCCCACGATGCGGCCGATGAAGTTCATCATGAGCAGCTTGACCTCGAAGCGCTCGGTGCAGCCCTTGAGCACCTTGAGCTGCTTCTCGGCGACGCCCAGCGGGTCGTGGAGCAGCTCGATCGCGGGGAACGTGGCCGCAAACTCCATGTCGCGGTTGCGCGCGCGCTTGTTCTTCTTGAGCGCCTTGACCGTGTCGCGCTGGCGCTTCTTGGTCTTCTTAGAGTGGTTGTGGTAGTCGACCTCGACGGTCTTCTTCTTCTCCTGCTTGACCTTCTCTTCCTCCTCGAGGATGTCATCGTCAATGCCCAAAAAGAAATTGATCGCCATCACGAGCAGCTTGGTGTTCTTGCTCGTGCAGGCCGTCGCGATGACGTTGGCCGTGCGCGTGTCGTGCCACACCTTGCGCTTGAACAGGTCCACGAGCACCTGCAGCGACTTGACCGCGGCGGTCTCGTTCTCGTCCTGGAGCATGTCGAACAGAAAGTTCTGCAGCGCCTTGTTCACCTTGATGTTCTTGCTCGCGGCGTTGAGCTGGCGGATGTCCGAGACGATGTGGTTGTACAGCAGCTCGCGGAGGCGCTTGTCCGGGCAGCGGAAGAGCTCGAAGAAGAGCTTGAGCAGCGTGATCGGGTCGATCAGCGCGCGGTTGCGCATGAGCATGAGCGCCTGCACGAGCGTCCGGCGCAGGTCCTGCTCGAGCACGAGGTAGTTCTCGCGCAGCAGCTTCATGAGCTGCGTCGGGAACTCGGCCATCTCCGCCGGGTAGCACTTGGCCACGTGACTCAGGAACGACACGAGCGCGCCAAAGTGCGCCGACTCCTTGGTCGGCTGCAGCTCGAAGAGCTGATACTCGCTCTCGTAGTGGCGCAGCTGCATGAGGAACTCGGACTTGTAGCCGTCCGGGTCGCGCTTGACCATGTTCTGCAGCTGCGGCAGCTTGCCGATCACATCGGGGCGCGACGCGTTCACCGCCGACATGGTGGTGATGGTCAGAAGAGGGCAGGAGGAAGCTGTTCGCGCTGTCTCGGCCGGTTGACCCGCGTCCTTTGATGTGCCTGCCTGCCCAAGAAACAAGCGATTTCCTCACGACACCAACCATTCCAAGTGAGCAGCTCCACTCGAATAGAGGGCCCTAGTCTATACTAGGCTAGCTTAGGTTTCCTTTTAATGGTAAGTGCGTATTGATCTTCAACAGCGTACTTAGCGAGGAGCTTCGGCTTCGTCAACATGGGCAAAGGAACAAGCGGTGCATACTCAATATTCGACAAGACGGACCACCATGGCGGCATTCCCGGCGGCCGGCGCGTGCGTGGAGCTCATGCTCGCGGACAAGAAGGACGCGGTGTACGAGGGCGAAGTGAAGAACCTGCTGCGTGAGCTGCTGGAGCGCTGCTGCGGCACGCACTTGCTCTCGCAGCTGCTGCCGGAGCTCACGTCGGCGTCCGCGCTGCTCTATTACCTGCTCGTGCTCGGCCGCAAGAAGCCGCAGCAGACGCTGGGCGAGGAGTACTGCGACGTGATGCGCGTGGCGGGAGACGCAGTGCCGACGCCAAAGCTGCCCGGTGTGCGCAACGTCGGCTTTACGCGCCACTTGGTGTGGCTCTCGCTCGCGGTGCTGCCGCGGTACGTAGCGGCGCGGTCGCAGACCGGGTGGCTCAATCTGTCGCAGTTGACATGGTCGCCGCGCGAGCGCATGGCGCAGCAACTCCGCCAGCGCCAGGCTGCAGCCGCGTCGGACCCAGCGGACGCTGCGACGCTCCAGCAGCCCACAGAGACTACCGCGCGGGCGCTGCTCAAGCACGTTGACCGCCTGGTCGCACGCCTCAAGGCGATCGCCGAGGCATTGCAGGCGAAGCTGTTGCCTGCAGGATACGAGTTCTCGCTCGCGCCGCTGCAGAACTGGCTGTCGCAGCTGCATCTCGCCGCGTTTTACGTGTCGGCTCGGTTCCTCCACGTCGCCAAGCGGATCACGAGTGTCGAGTATGTGTTCGTGCGCAAGGACCTCCACCCGGCGTTGAACCTGTCGTTGCTGGTACGTCTTGTATTCTTCTGCGTAACATATCAGTGGCATGGACAGTGGGTCTGACTTGTTATCCTATCTCTAGGGCTACCTGATGATGATTCGGCTGGTTACCACGGCAATTAGTGAACTGCGTCGCATTCGCAAGATGCACAAGGCCGAGGCGAAGGTCAGGCTCGACGGCGCGTTAGCTGCGCATGCTGGCGCCTCCTCGGCGCGCGTGCCGACCGCCTCCGCGAGCAACTCAGTCGAGGTGGCGTCCACTGTTCCGTCCCGAGCGAAGGCCAAGAAGTGCGCTCTTTGCCTCGGTGAGCGCACGTCCCCGGCGACAACGCCCTGCGGCCACGTCTTCTGTTGGGAGTGCATCGTCGGCTGGTGCCAAAAGAACAAGCCTGAGTGTCCGATCTGTCGCCAGGAGGCACATCCGCAGCAGATCAAGTGTATCTACAATTACAATTAAACAGTGTCGGGGCGAACAACCACACTTACTTCTTTCGCCGCTTCTTCTTGTCGGACGCCTTGGCGTCCTGCGGCGTTGAGCGCTTTGCCGGCGCCACCTTTTTGGCACTGTCGATTGCGGCGGCGTCGGTCGTCGCCGACTCGCTTTCTTGCTTCTTCCGCTCCTCGAGCGCTTCCGCAAACACCTGATCACGGCTCAGCGCGCTGTTGATGAATCGCTTGGACGCGTCCTTGTCCAGCTTCATCGACGGGCCCTTCGCGAGCTCCTCCGTGTCCTTGATCTTCTTGATAAACGTCTTGACGCGTTCCTGTGGAGCAGCAAAAGAACGACGCGTTTGTTAGCCTTGCGCCCAGACCCAACACTTTTGGCTCTTCGATACAGACACACCAGCTCCTGCTTCACATGGGTCTGACGAATGTCCTTGGAGGACACGCCCTGCGTCTTCAAGTACACGTACAGCAGCGCATTGATCGAGTACGCTACAATTACATACAATCACACAGACGCCTCCGGTCAGTCTCACGCTGCATCACGACACTTTCCATCAGAGACTCGTCAACGCACCCAATGACACCTGCACCTTGGCCTTGTCGACCGGCGTGAGGTCGTGGAGAAACTCTTCCACCGACTTGTCGCCGAACACCTTCAGGTGCTCCTCCACGGCCGCGAGCGTCTCGTCCACGCTCGCGAACGCCTCCAACGCCGCCTCGCTCATGTTGCTTGCTTATTGAGATGGAGGTGACGTTTCCTTGGTTGGAGGCTGCCGAGACAAACAAGACAGGCAATGATGGTTACGGAGCTGCTCGGTCGGTTCGTAACCGTAGATGCCGTTCGAAAACCAAAAAATCAAACCCGGTAAAACCAGATTAGGAACCCGATGGAATAACTCATGTTTTGTATGTGAAAAATACTAACTCAGACGATGGTCGCGTTGCCGGTGCTTTCCTTCCGCTTCTTCGCGGCCTGCTCCTCGACGGCGGCGGCCTCCTTCGACATGATCGCCGAGAACAGCAGGCGCTGCATCTCGACCATTTCGTCC
The DNA here is from genome assembly GCA_023336295.1 of Pythium folliculosum. Classification (NCBI taxonomy): domain Eukaryota; phylum Oomycota; class Peronosporomycetes; order Pythiales; family Pythiaceae; genus Pythium; species Pythium folliculosum. The sequence continues at coordinate 35,021 of JAADWV010000059.1, read as the reverse complement.
ATCTTGGCCGAGAGCTCCGTGAACCGGCGGTCCATGAGCATGAGCATCTTGACCATCGTCGAGTCGTCCAGGCTGGGCGGCACGACGCCCGGGAGCGTCGGCGCGCCCGCGTCGTTCGAGATCGCGGCGGCCGGACGCTTTGCCCGCACGGGCGCCGGCGCCGGCGTCGGCGAGGGCGCCACCACCACAGCGGTCTGTGGCAGCGCCAGCGCCGCCGCCGTCGCGGTCTGCTCGCTCGCGGCAGCTTCTTCGGGCTCGACCAATCGCGGCGGCTCGGTCGAAAAATCCGCCGCAGTCACGATCCCGGCGGCCATGGCGTCCGCGACCTTCTTCGCCATGTCCAGCGACGCGCGCTTGACGGGCTCGGCCTTGACCTTGGGCGTGCCGGCGCCGCCGGCCGTGGCGCCCAGCAGCTCCATGGGCGACGCCGTCGCGCTGGCCGTGTCGCTGTCGGCGAGCGGCTCGGTCTGCGCGACCTCGTACTGGCGCCGGTGGTCCACCGTGTACTCCTCGCCCTCGCGGAGGTGGGCCTTGACGAAGTGGCCCTTGAACTTCTGCGTGCGCATCTTCTTCTCGCAGCCCGGGAACATACAGACGATGCCGTTCTTGTGCTTGTTGCCCGCCATGCTGTGAGAAAGCAACTTGAACTTGTCCGCGCGCACCTTGTGGGGGTACTAACTAACCCCTCGGGACGCTCCGCCGGGTGGTTACACCGGACCCTGCTGTTTGAAAAAGGGGGAGAATCCGAAAGTGACTGGTTACTCCGGAATCTCTCTCTAGGAGAGAGTCAAGGTGAGGTGGAATCCATTTTTCTGTAAAAGAGCAGCGCGAGGTTTTATTACACGGCACGGCAATCATCCAATTTGACAGAAAATGCAACATTTGGTGCATTTGCCCTTCAACATGCATCGCCTACTTGGCGGCCTGCGTCGCCGCCTTCGGTCGGAACTGGCGGCGGATGGAGCGCGAGACGCCGTCGTTCGAGAAGCTCACGAAGAACAGGCCAACGATCACGACCAGCAGCAGCATCGAGCCGCCGCTGAGCTGCGGGCCGCCCACGGCGTCGATCGGGTCCTCCTGGCGCAGGCGGATGCCCTCGCCGGGCTTGTTGGCCTGCAGGTTGGGCTTCGCGGCCTGCTCCAGCAGATCCTCGGCCTCGGGGTCCAGCGCCGCCTTGGGTGCCGGCGTGGACTTCGGGTGGAGCTGCCACGTGTTGCCCATGATCTGCTCGACCTCGGTCGGGTCCGAGTACGGCACCCAGTGGAGCTGGTGGCACGACTGCGTGTCGTTGCGGCCTTCGATGAACGTCACGCCCGAAAAGTCGAGGTACTCCTGGAACGTGCGCACTTTGCCGAACGCGTACTTGTCCATCTCGAACGTGTCCACGGCGCCCTTGAAGGGCTGGCCCACGATCAGCTTGAAACGGTTCGTTCCCATTTCGCTCTCGAGCGCCTTCTGCTTCTGGTCCACCTTGACGTGCTCGAAGCTACATACACAAACGCAAAGGTTAGTCGACATGCTCATGTAGCGCCCGAAGGCCATTCGCAAACGTACCGCGCGGGGACCTTGGAGTAGTTGTGGTACACGACCGAGCCTAGCGGGCTAGGCGAGTACAGGTCGTACCCGTGCGTCCACAAGTGGGAAGCGCGCAGGAACTCTTCGCCGTCGAACATCCAGAGTGTGTGCGAGTCGATGAGCACACGGCGCTCGGCGTGGCACTTGCTGAACGAGAGACCGGCGCCCCAGAGCGCGGCCATCTGCGGCCACTTGGAGTCACTGATCATACTCGCACCAATGGTACGCACGCAGCCGTTGCCGCCGCGCGTGGTCATGCACAGGTGCGGAAGCCAGCCCGCGGGGACGTTGTTGTCGCCATTCTCCTTGACGAAATCGTTGATGTGGTGGAGATAGGTCGTGAGCACGGCCATCTCGTTGCCCACGCGCGTCCACTCGGCGAGGATGTTCTCGTCCCACTTGTTGGTGAAGATACTGTGGCCATCGAGCTGCAAGCAGAACTCCTCGTTGTGGATGAGTTTCTGCTGGTAGTGGCGCGCGAGCGTCGGGCCGCGCGAGTCGTCAGCGAGGCGCTCGTCGATGCGGACGTGGTCGCGGTATGGGCATGCGCCTTGCTCAGGCCATCGCTCCGACGACATCTTGCAGAACTCTTCAATACACTTGGCGTCGCCCGGGTTCACCTGGTCTACGACGCCAAAGTACAATCGCTCCGGATGGACCGCGCGCGTTAGACCGGTGAAGATGGTCTTGGCGCAGCGGTAGCCGTCCCGGAAGACCGAGAGGCCGATGAAGACGTCGAACTCATTGGGCACGCGCGGCGGCGGCGGGCGCAAGTGCGAGAACTTCGGGTCCAGCGGAATGTGCTGCACGCTCGGATCCAGCGGGGTCTTGGTCTCGCCCTCGTGGAGCGTCGACGCCAGTCCGCCTTCGTCGGCGGCGGCGCGCGCGGGGGACGCGCTCAGCGCACTGATCGCCACGCACAGCGTCGCGATGGAGACCTTCCAGAAGCGCATCTTGCTGGACGAATCCGGAGAAGTGTTGTGGATATGGAAGAGGGTCTATCCAGCGATAGCTCACGTCGAGCAGTCGATCCAGAAAGGAGATGACTGGGACGATAGACCTCTGGATTGGTGTCTTCCGTGGAGTTTGCACGGCAGTTCGCCTGCGGTTTCCCCTACTTGCGTGTCCAAAGTCCGCGCTGGATGTTCCGCGTGGCGGCCACGAGGGTTCGGGCATGTCGAACAAATCAGGGAGTCAGAAAAATGAGGGAGTGTTCGTTTCAGAGATTTCTACTAAGTACGCTTGGGTATTTACAGAATCCAGGTAAAAACGTACCCGTACCTAACGAGTGGTAACAAATGGCACTGTAGCTATCCATAGTAGGTACGATTTTGAGGGAACCAGGTTGAGAGCCGGACTGCAACAGGGCACTCAACCAAGTGCACGGTTGCCGGCGTTGAGGCGTTTGCTTCAAGGCTTTTGCACAAGGTGGCACGACAGATGCAGCGTCCAGCACTGCAACAAATGGAGCTTCCCATCTCGTGCTATTTGCGTGCGCTCACGAACTGCAACGCCTGTGGACTTGCTCGTATCCACGTTCCACAGCAACGTCAGGTCGGCGGTATCTGTCGAAAATGGAAGTCGGTGCACGGGTGGGAGGGGGGAGTCTACCAACGCCGTGTGTCAGGGGAAACCGTGCTTAAACAACAGTTGAGGCTTTAGGGTCGTAGAACTGCCCACTCCTACCAACTTTCTAATGTCAAAAATACGTAGTGGGCAGGTTTAGACCTTGGGTCTAAACCGCATCTACGTATATACGACACCGTTTTCTCATTTTTCGGTCCTTCTGAAAGCCTCAAGTGTATCAAGGGCAAGTCGGCCACAACTCACAGTCTGTCACCGCAGTCGCTATTCGGCGGCGATAGGTCTGCACTTGCTGGACAAGTGCAGACTATCCGGTGCTGTACTGTATCCTCCATCGGGCAACGAGCTGAAAGAAAAAAACAGTTGCCCTCGTTGAGGTCGCGCCGCTGAACCAGCTGGAATTGGCGACTCCCGCCACATGGTCTCTGGACAGCGATGCAAAAGCAGGCTGGTGTTCACCTGACTAACCCAACACTGTACGAAGGCAGAGCGCCAACATCCAGCGAGCTGGGCGAGAGGAAGAGATGGGGCGCCTCCAGCTGGTCTATCCACGCCGTCGCCTGTCCGAGTGGAGGGGGTCTAAAAGCCCAAACCCAACATCGTGCACCGTACTGCATCCGATAGACTGGCGGCCACACCGTCCGCACCGAACGAGACGAGAGCTCACTCGCCAACTCGCCCACTCCTGCGCACACCCCCTCCTCCCACGCCACGATGAAGATCTTCGGTGCGCTCTGCAAGCTCTCGGCCGTCGCGGTGCTGCTCGCGGCGTCGGCCGCCGTGGAGACCACGGACGGTGCGCTCGTCGCGCGCAACACCACGCGCCGTCTCAAGAAGGACTGCAAGGTGCTGCCGGACACGACCAAACCGGCGCCCGTTCCACTGCCGACCACGAAGGCGCCCGCCCCAAGCCCCGCGGCGGATGCCGACGCCGACGAGGACGACGACGACGAGGTTGACGGCGACGCGACGCCAGCACCGGCCCCCGCGGGTGCGGCGACCAACTCGCCTCCCGCCGGCGCGACCACCAGCAAGCCCGCGGCGGCCACACCCACGCCAGCGACCCCCGGAACGGCGCCGGCGAAGAACACCAAGCTGTGCGCGACGCCCAAGGTCACGGTCAGCGAGATCGACGTGGGCGTGAGCGTCGAGGCGAACGAAGATGAGGCCGCGCTCAAGCTCATCTCTGTGTCGGCCAAGCCCAGCGGCGGCTCCTACGTCGCGTTCCACAGCGGCGGCAAGGCCCACGTGGTCGAGCTCGACGCGAGCGACAAGGTCGTGAGCAACTCGCACATCACGATCGACGTGCACGACTTTGCCGACATCTACGCCGACGACAAGGGCTTTGTGCTGCTCGCAACCCGCGACGCCGAGGGCGGCGGCACGCTCAACTGCGGTAACCCGTCCAACTTGTGTGGCACCGCGCCGAGCCCCGCTGTGCCGTGCTACGACATGTACCTGATCCGGTACGAAGGCGGTAAGGAAGCGTGGGCCACCAAGCTCACCTCGTCCAGCGCCTCGCTGCCGCCGTACTCGTCGTCCAAGACCGGCGCGGACGTGTATATGATCTGGTGGTACGCCCATCACGGCCGCATCGCGTACGACGGCACGAACTGGGCCTCGTACTTTGGCGCGGCCATCTCGACCTCGGAGGGCGGCTGCATCAACATCCACCAGGGCGACCGCATGCAGATCGTCGGCCCGACCGGTTCGCTCGTCAAGAGCCAGAACGCGTTCGACTGGGGCTGCTCGCACTCGGGCTACGAGCGCGTCATGTACGACGACCGCTCCAAGGAGTTCACGGGCATCTGCAAGACGGACAACAACAACCGCATCAAGTTCCCGACGTCCGACGCGACCGTGTACCCCGTGGACCTCGCCGCCTCGAACCTCGGGGACATCGTGAAGGACGCCGGCGGCGCGGGCTACTGGATGACCGTCAGCAACGGCCAGGGCAACAACGCCAAGGTGCACCTCATGCACTTCAACAAGAACAAGGCCACGGACAAGGACATCGTGCTCGGTGGCGCCAAGACCAACGAGCGCGCGTGCCACTTGGCTGCCATCGGCGAAGGCGGCCTGCTCGCGGCCTGGGAAGGCTCGAGCGCCGGCGGGGACCTCACGTCGGACCGTCAGATGTACGTGCAGGTGCTGAGCGCCACGGACGGCGCCAAGGTGAGCGACGCCACGCCCGTCACGGGCGTCAAGGGCAACCGCTACCAGGCGTTCCGCGAGTTCCCGGACGGCACGGTCGCCTACGTCGCCAAGGGCACCAAGGCCACGTCGCTGCAAGTGCTCCGCATCGCGCCGTGCTAAAGGAGCAGGTCGTCGATGTTGTATCTACGTGTAGTAATTGTGATCAACGTCTGCCTAGTATGTTGGGTTTGGTACTTTGCGCAATTTTCGCCAAAAGAACGAAAAAAAATCGAATCCAACTTCATAATTCATGGCTTCTCCTTTTCCGAATCCAACGATTCCTCCAAAATCCGGTTACGTGGCAAAGTTGGGAATGCTTGTACGGAGTTGGGATCTCTAGGTTGGCTCTAGGTTCGGCCAACTCCCCATTGCGTAATCTGACCATCACTCTCCCTAGTTGGGATTTCCCAACTTGGAAATTGCGTCCTTGTTGGGAAATCCCCCCTCGGCAAGGAGAAAGATCCTCCAGCAGAGTGGGAACGCCGCCGAAAGAGCGAAGCAAGGGGCCGACCATGACAACGCCGCCGCTGCATCCGTACTACAGCTTGCTGCCGTCCTACGTGTCCACCGACAGCGTGCTGCGGGAGCGAGACGACTTTGTCGGCCGCGCGCGCGAGACGCTGGACGTGGTGACACAGCTCCGAAGCGGCACTGGAAGTCCAGCGCGCGCCCTCCAGAAGAAGCATTTCCGCAACATCGAGACGCTGTTCAAGCTCAAGCACGCGCTGCCCATAGACATCCATCGCCAGCTCATCGACGCGCTCGTGTGGCATCTGTGGGACGATGGCGCCGCGCGGATCGTGGACGTCGACATGGAACTGCGCGCCGTGCGCACGCTGTGGCTGCTGCTCAAGAAGTGGAAAAGCAAGATCTCGCCGAGCGACGCGGCGACGCTGGCGCTCGACTGGCGCCGCGCCAAGAGCGCGATCGACCGCGTGTGCTTCAGCACGCCCGGCCAGTCCCGCATCGCGAACCCGGCGACGCTGCAGATGCTGGCGTCGGCGACGGTCAGCTGCGTGGAGAAGGCTCGCCCGTGGTTTGGCGTTGGTGGCGGATCGACAAGCCTCGTCGACGACCTGTGGACGCATTTCGGCCCGCAGATTAACGACGTCAAGTCGAGCGAATGTTTCCGGGCGCTCGGGTACTTTACGATGCTCGTCAACATCCCGACCGATGCGAATGACCGCGAGTGGACCGCGATCTGCGCGCTTGTGCCGCAGTGGCTGCAGTCGTGGTCGCTCATCGCGCGCTGCGCGGACTGGAATGGCCACTGGTTCAAGCTGTTCGCGCGTGTCGCCAAGCGATTCCCCACGGCGTTAGCGGCGAGCTTGGAAGACGCGATGCCGTTCATCTTCGCGAAGGTCCACGATCTGCTCAACTTGCCGTCGGATCTCGGCTCTCCGTTCAAGAACAACGCGCGCCCATCGACCTACAGTATTTTGGACGGCACAAAGCGATACGATCAAGTGGCCATGCGATTGTGTGCGTCTCTCCTCGCAAACCCCCACGAAGACGGCTCACCGGCTGTGGCGAACCAGTACATCGTGGAGATTCTAACGACTCTCAAGCCCTTCTTTCATCCGTCGAACGCGTCATCGGCCGCGGGCTCACTCATCAACACAGTCTACTATCTCAGTAGTGCGATCGCTCTGCGACTGGGAACTGAACGCGCCACGACCGTGTTGCTCAAGGTGGAGTCGTGCCACGAGATCTTTGAGTCGCTACTTCAGCTGTCATTCTACGGTATCTACTCAAAGAACCGATCGGTGGCATCGCGGTGCATGTATGTCATCAAGAGTCTGGTGTGCATCGATCCGAGCTATTGTGCTCGCCCAGTTCTGGAAGAGATGGTGAAGGCTCTGGATCCGTCGGCGTTGAGTCAATCGCACATGGCCCCGGCAGCGATATCATCGCTATCGGTGTTTCTGTATCATCTCATGTGCGGTCAGCATCCGAACGGCTCAGGGCTGCTGTTTTCAACATACCTGGCCCCACTGCTGCGTTTGACGCTGCCTGGCATCGACGTCAACGACAATACGAAGACCGTGACTACCCTGAGGTTCTACTTTCACGTGCTTTCTTGGCTTCCTCTCGTGAACGATATCGAAAAAAAAACTGGAGACAACGCTCTGCGCCGTATTGATGCATCGAATGCACTCTTCAAGGAAATGCAGCCCAGCTTGTTTGCAGCCATCGTGCCGAACGGATCAGATGTCGATCGCAAGATGTGGGAGCTCGGCGGTTTCCTGGAAGAGTGGTCTCTTGCTCTGCTGGACCGCTGCTTAGAGTTCTTCCGGACTCGAGCGAACACCCAAAGTCACGACACGGCTTCGAAGGGTTCGGGCAGTAATTCACAAGGCCAGAAAGATGATCAAGTGGTCCTTGAAGTGCTCAACATGATGGGACTCCTCTACGCCCAGATGTCACCGTCGCTGTATACGCAAGCACTTCGGAAGACGGTGGGATTTGTATCCAGCTCGTTCTTCACGTCGGAGTTTGGTGGCAAGGTGATCTCTTCGCTCGTGTTCAACTGTGTTCAGGGAAATCCGCAAGAGGCCATCCCTCTGTTCGCTCGCTTAGCGCTTGACAAGATGCAAGTCTCCAAGTCAAGTTCTCTGATGACCAACGAAAAGGTATGGTATCTGCACATCCTGAACGGCGTGGTTCGTGTGAACGATTCTACCCCTGCGACTTTGCTCGCGTTCCGCCAAGAGCTACGAACCACGCTTGCGCACTATTTGATTCAAGATGAAGAAAAGGAGGTGTACGAGGCAGCTGGGCGTGTGTTGGAGGAATTGCTACACGCTCTGATGGGGGTATATCCGATGGACTTCCGGTCTCTGCCGCGTGAAGATTGGGAAACAGCAACGAGCCCATCGACAAGTATGTTCCAGTACCTCGGTGTTGCCTTCTCCTGGAAACGTCTAAGCGTCCAATGGCACGAGCCGAACGAGGAAGAGCTCTCGTTTTCGCTGGAGTTGTTACAGGATCATCTCCTGGACACGTTTGACACCTTGGCAAAATTGAGCTCCGCGGGGAACTCAGGCGTCCGACAGTGGGTCCCTCACCTCAAGCGAGTTTATGTGAGTGTACGGGGAGCGAGAAACGTGTTTGTAGACAAGATAAGCGGTCAGAGTGCTCTGCAAGCAGGCTCGTTGCCCCTGCTCGAGCGCAGTTGTGGTACGAACTCGAAGCTTCTTGATGCGTTGGTCTCGCTCAAGTCTCGAGTTTTGTCGGAGACCCATGCAATCATTGACCACTGGCAAGCACACGGGACACGTGGCGTCACGGAAAATCAGGTCTGGAAAGTGCTGCTAAAGGTGATGAAGCAACTTCTCGTTTGGCGCGGCAGTCACATTGGGAACCATCGCTCGAAGGAGAAGCAGAACATGTACATCAAGATGATGACGACGGACGTCGCTTCCAAAAAGCTACGCAAATCTCTTCGTTTCGAGCAAGATCCGCTCGACATCGCTCCCCTCTCATCGCGGAACGAAATGGTGGAGAGGGTGCTGTTCTTCTACTCGAAACGCAAAGTGCAAGAACATTTTGAGACAGCTCAATTTGTGCTCGACCACAAGTCGCCTGAAGCAACGCTTCGTCATCAGTACGAAACTCTTCTGCTCGACGTTGATCAACTCACGAAGCACACGTACGAGGAGGTTCGCAACAATGCTAACTCGGTGATGCGCGACAGTCACGAAATCTTCGCCAAGTGGATTTACTCGCACATCTCAGATCACCTCGACATTCTCGAAGGCAAGGTTGTTGATGAGAGCGGTCATGTGAAGGAAGAGATCATCGCCGGTGCTCTGGAGTTTCTCCGTCGACCGCTCGTGCTCTCGTACTTCTGGAAAGATCGGGGTCCTCTTCTCGAACGCGCTCTGAAGGCAGTCCTTGGAAATAACGAACTGATCGTGAAGAAGCTCGAGTCAGAAGCGAGCAAAGCCAAGATCGGTCTCAAAACCCAGGCTTTCTTCCTCTCTCTATTAGGGAACTGGCGTTACGTCCGCGAACTGTCTTCGACAAAGGTGGTAGACGTGCTTGTCGCCTCCGAGCCACCATCGTCAGAACATTGGAAGCACCAACTGATGCACTTGGTGTGCTTCTTCCCCCTGCTGCAGCACCATGAAATGCCACTACTGATCAGCGTGTGGCAGCTCGTCGTCAAACGACTTGCGCACGACGTGCTTCCAGTGCGACAGGTGGCAGTTCTTATCTTGTCACATCTCGTGAAGTTGGCGAAATGGCAAAGCACCACGCAGGGCTCATTTGACGAAGAGGTTAATGCCCTCATTTTCAACGACTCAACCTTGAAGATTCTCATCTCGTCTATGGTCGACAACCACCGCAACACACACAAGTTTTCTGCCTCCGCTGATGGCCAACACGCGAACTCGGCCCCGAGTGACTGGTCGTTCGGCGTCAGCGAAGTGATTCGAAACCTTTCCAACACAGCCAACACGTACCCGAAGCCCCCGCCACTTTCCTCCATTCGATTGCTCAACCACACGTACGACTCTTTCAAGGCTATTGAGTTGACACATGTGAAGCTTGTGGAGCGTTTGGCGAAGATGAATCCGCGAACCTTTATGCAGGGCTGCATCATCTCCACTCTGAACGGTCTCACGAGTGGGATTGATTCGAAAGTCTCAGATGAGGACAGGCAGGCGTCTCTGTCGGTTTTGGCTGAATGGTCTAGCGGCATTTTGCGAGCGGCTGTGAAGCTGAAGAGTGACGATGAAGACGTTGCACGCTCTATGGTGTCAGCCGCGACTAGCCTAGTGAGGAAGGTGCTGCCGAATGTCAACCTCGCAGTCGTGGAGCCATTGGCGCAGGTCTTGTACTATGTGACTCGGCCTTCGAATGGCAGTCCGGACCGGTTCCAGCTGTCCCGCCTCGAAGAGGTCGTATCGTATGTGCTGAAGGAGTTCGAGGATGCGTTCGCCGGTGCCACTGTCGATGACTACGCCGATCAAGTCAAGTGGTTGAGCCTGATTGAACCATTGCTTACCCAGATACTTGGATCAGGTGTGCGCGAGGGGGATGCGAAGATTCAGTCCACGATTCAAACCACGGTCACTAGCGTTATCGAGAAACATGCGCTCGCCCATCGCTACAAGATGGTGCGGGACCGCGCCGCGAAAACGCTGTTTGTCTTGGACGCGTGTGGCGAATCGCATACCAGGTCTGTGCTACTTGAGCAACTCGTCGCTCTGACGCACATGAAGTCGCCTGACGGCGTGACGAATACCGACGAAGAAAACGAAGGCGACGATGCTCTGAGTGCCAAGGAAACGGCGATGCAGTGGCTGGTTTGCGCTGATCGTCATGGCGAAACGAGCGACTTTTTGCGTGTCATGAAGTCACTGCTCCCAGTGACGTTTCTGTGCCAGAGCCACTCCAAGGTCGAGATCGCGTTGCTTGCCAAGAACGCTGCGAATGCAGTTTCGCTCTCTCTCCGACTCCACGCACCCCCATCAGACGAGATCTCGAAGACCCGCTTGAACGACCTTTTCGGGATGCTCGAGCAGCTGGGTGCCCACAGCCTGTGGAAGACTCGCGCTGCTGTGCTTCGTTTCCTGACGCTGTTCACATTCTACCACTGGATCTTCTTCTCACCCGATGAACAAGAACGCGTGCAGAAGCTCATCATGAAGTTTCTTGCCGATGAGCAGCGCGAGATCCAAGACATGGCCAAGTACGCACTTCGAAGTCTCGCCCACATTGAGCGCCCAGCTGAGGTCGCTGCGCTGAGCCGTCAGCTCGCCGAGCAAGCGCTAGACTCGCGCACCAAGCACCCGAAGCTCATTCGTCGCCTGCAAAAGCAGCAGCAGGACGAGCCGGATGAGACGGACGAGATTGAAAAGACCAAATCTCGCATCAAGACCAACGAGCAGAAGATGGCGACGAGCATCCTGGGCATGAGCGCGATCGTGCTGGCGTTCCCGTACTCGGTGCCCGAGTTCGTACCGCCGCTTTTTGAAGAAATGGGCCGCTACTTGTACATCAAGCACTCGACGCCGACGGTCTCGTACCTCGAGAAGTCGGTCAAGGACACGCTGCTCGAGTTCAAGCGCACGCACCAGGACAACTGGCTCGAGATCAAGAACAATTTCACGCAGCAGCAGCGCGACGTTTTTGAAGACGTGGTGATCTCCCCGAGCTACTACACCTAGGTCAGTTCCGCAAGAATCTGGATGCCCGAATGGCACCATACAATACGTACTCTTTGCTTGGATTCAGCAGTCACAGCCGCCGACTCTGCGGCTGTCCGAGCGGCCGACGGCGCGCTGAGCTGGTCTCCGTCCAACGAGCAGTCCAGCCATCTCTCACTCCAACTCAGCCGGCTTTAACTGAAACCCTCTCACTTGCTTTTTGTATAATCTCTGTTAAATCCGATTTCTGACCGGTTCAGTTTGGGTTTTAGGAGCTGCTCCCCCCCTCCTCCATCTCACATCCAGTTGCATACGTGGACTCCCCCGATTCTACGCTACGCTACCAGAATGCACCTGCGCGCGCTGCTCTCGCTGCCGGCGGCTGCCATGGCACTGGCGCTGGCGCTGGCGTCTGTGGCTCCGCGCGGCGCGCTCGCGGCCGGCGGACTCGAGTCGGAGATGGGCATCATCAACTCGCAGCGCAGCGTCAAGCTCGACCCGAGCGTGCAGCACATCCCGCTCGACGCGACGCGCGCGCACCTGCGCCCGCCGGCGCCGCGCGTGCCCAGCGAGTTCGACATCTTCGTCGGGCTCTCGGTCTTCCGCGACGGCTACCGCTGCGCCAAGACCATGGTCACGGGCTTCAAGCGTGCGGCGCACCCGGAGCGGCTCTACTTTGGCGTCGTGGACCAGGTGAACCCGGGCGACGACAAGTGCATCGTCGAGTTCTGCAAGATGGCGGCGGCCGAGTTCCCTGGCCAGGGCGCGTGCCCGTTCCGCACGCAGGTGCGCATCGACGAGCGCCTGGCCGACGACTCGCGCGGCCCGACGCTCGCGCGCCACTACCAGCAGCAGCTGCTCCGCGACGAGGAGTTTTGCCTGCAGCTCGACGGCCACAGCATCTTCACCAACGACTGGGACAAGCAGATCGTCGAGGAGTGGACCCGCGTGGGCAACGAGATGGCCGTGCTCTCGACGTACCTGCACCACGTCCACGACTACGTCAAGGAGAACGGCGACAACGCACCGCCCTACTCGCTGCCGCACCTGTGCACGACCATCCGCGGCGGCAACGGCATGGTGCGCAACGAAGGCGCGAGCATGATCAGCGGCTCCAAGTGGCCGCAACTTAGCGCGCTCTGGGGCGCCGGCCTCTCGTTCAGCAAGTGCCACGCCGAGCGCCGCGTGCTCATCGACTCGCACACGCTTTGGATGTTTGACGGCGAGGAGTTTCTGCGCTCGTCGCACCTGTGGACCCACGGATACGATTTGTACTCGCCCAGCCCGCTCGGCTCGGTCGTGTACCACAACTACTCCAAGGTCCCCGCGCGGTACGTTGCTCTATTTGGATACTTAGTGCTGGCTGTGGACAGCCCCAGACTGACTGATTGCTCTCTCTTTATGTTTCAGCTTTGAGCACGTCAAGGTGGACCAGGCCAAGAAGGCGGTCGAGACCGAGTACGCGCGCAACCGCTTCAAGCTGGTCACGGGCCAGGACTTTGTGGGTCAGGTGGACGCGCGCGAGATGGCCAAGTTCGGCTTCGGCAACGTGCGCAGCTTCGACGAGTACCTCGCGTTCTCGGGCGTGACCTTCAAAGAGGGCGAGAAGGACAAGGACACGTGCTACCAGCTCCACTGGGTGCCCTACAGCAACGCCACCGACGTGGAGCAGATCGTGGGCGGCGGCTGGAAGTTCGCGGGCAACGCGCCCACGGCGAACAAGCCGGAGATCCGGACGCAGCCCGACCCGAACGGCGCGCCAGAGCCCATCGAGCCGCAGGGCGCGGACCACCACGCCAAGGCCGGCGCGGGCGCCGAGGGCGACCCGGCCGCTGCGGCGCTGCCAGCGGACGCCAAGGCAGCCGAGCCCATCGGTGCCGCGGGCGTGCCCACGCCACCCGTGGCCGATAACGACAACCTCGGCGGCCTCATGTTCTACTTCATGATCTTCGGTGGCTGCGTGTACGTCGTGATGGCGAACGAGGGCGTCAACTGGCGGCTCGGGAACCTCCTGAACTCGGACCGGCGCCACGACACGCGCGCTTAGATGCCCACGCAAAGGATACGCCTCGCCGGCGAAGAAGCCGAGCGAGGACGATCCCCCTCTCAACCTGATAGACTCGCCCGACAAGTGTGTTGTATGTATATGTTCTCAAAATCGCAAACGTAAAAAGCTCGCTGAAGTGATCGCGCCTTAACGGACCTGCTTGAGCAGCGCGTCGAGCGCGCGCGCGGCCGAGGGGCTGAGTCCGTCCTCGACGGCGTTCTCGTGGAGCAACTCGAGCAGCTGCACGGCATCGGTGTTATTGCGGCAGCTCTCGGTGTTGGCCTCATGGCCCGCGATCGTGCTCTCGAGCGCGAGTAGCGCGTTGGTCTGGAGCGTCTCGTCGTCCGCGAACACGTGCTGGAAGAGCATGCCGATGCCGCCGGCCTCAGCGACCATCGACTGGCTCTCGTGGTTGCCATGGACGCCGTGGTGAATCGCCCAGGCCGCCGAGGCGCACACGTCGTCTGTGTACGCCGGCGACGCAAGCAGAATGAGGTCCGGGAGCGCGCCGGACTCACGCAGCGCGTCCTGCGCGGCCGCGTCGTGGTCCGAGAGCACGTTGCCCAGCGCGAACGCAACGGCGCTGCGCATCGAGTCGGCTAAGTGATCACATACATCACCAACGAGGTCAGCTCTCGGGGGACAGGTCAGTATTAGATCTCACAGCACGTACAGTAGTCGCTCGAGAGAAGCCCACAGAGCGCCATGATGTGATCGATCTCGCACAGCCGCTGGCGGCCGCGCCTCGTGCCAGCGATCGTGCCGATGGTCGTCACGGCCGCGCGCTGGATCGCTTCGTGCGGACTCGCGAGTACGCCAAAGAGCGGCTCGACGACCTCAGTCGACGCCATCGCGAGTTGCGACGTCGGCTCGAGCGCGAGGTTGCCCAGCGTCAGGCACGCCGCAGCCTGGAGGCGCGGGTCGGCGTGGCGCAGGTACGTCGCGATCGTGCCTGCCATGATCAAACGCGATTTATCAGAGACCGCATTCCGTATACGAGGATCCCTCAATTGGGGGGACGTACCGGGCGCGTTCAGGCGCAGCAGTTCCTGCGCGAGCAGCGGCTCGGCCGAGAGCTTGATGAGCGACAGGTACGTGGGTACGTGGAAGTCGGCCAGGCGCGCGTCCTCGAGCAGCGCGAGCAGCGACTCGAGCACGTTGCTCTGGATCACGTCCAGCGCCTGCGCCTCGCGCGCGTCCGTCGAGCTGCTGGGCTTGATCGCCACGCGCTGGATCGCAGCCACCACCGGCTCGCGCGCGCCCTTGACGTCCACGCGGCGCAGCTGCTCCGCGAGCTCCCAGATCGACGGCGCGTCGCTGTCACCGTCGCCGCTCGTTCCTGTCGGCGTCGACGAGAGATGGCGGCGCGCCACGCGGTTGATTTTGCAGGACACTTCCTGCGTCCAGAGGCCCAGAGTGCCAGCCACGCGCTGCGACTGCTGAGATCTCAGAGCAACGACCTGGACGCTCGCAAACCGCCCCGCCGCCGCGCGCGCCGAGCGTCTCCACACGTTGATGACCATGGTCTCTGCTTGCGGATCTGTTTGTTGATGCCGCCTGTTTCACAAGTTAGGAGCTCCCACTAAGTTCGGGTTTTCTGTGCTAGGTTCGCGTTGCTAAGTGCGTTTTCATTTGCGAGGTTGCCCCCATTTTCGAACGACAGGAGAGGGCACCAAACGTATCACCATGGGCAAGAATCGGCACTCGAAGGACCGGCTTTTCGTCACGCAGACCGAGCACAAGTACCTCTACGGCGGCAAGAAGGCCGAGATCAAGCGCGCCTACCGCCGTGCGTTCGAATGCGCCTCCCGCTGGCGCCAGCGGCCGCGAATTCGCGCCGCAAAGCCGGGTCTAATGGGTGGTGTTCTTGTTGGTCATTTGTGTGCGTAGGCCTGCCGTACGACTGCTGCGCGATCACGCTCACTCCCTTCAAGGTGCGCTACTGACTGGCTGTGCGTGGCGTCCTTCTCTGTGCCGCGCTTACTGATGTGTGCATTATAGAACCCCGTGGCGACGCGCGAGGGTCACGTTTTCGACCTCGAGGCCATTGTGCCGTTTGTGAAGGAGCACCATGTCGTACGTGCGCATCTCGCTCTGCGTTGCATTAGCTGCATAGACTGGAGGTCTTACTGACGCTACTCTCGTGGGTGGTTAGAACCCCGTGACGGGCAAGCCGCTGGCGCTCAAGGAGCTCGTGCAGCTCAAGTTTAACAAGAACTCGGACGGCGCGTACTTTTGCCCCGTGACCTACAAGGTGTTCACGGACAACACCAAGATCGCGGCGGTGGCGACCACAGGCAACGTGTTCGCGTACGACGCGATCGACGAGCTCAACATCAAGCCCAAGAACTGGACCGACCTGCTCACGGGCGAGCCGTTCAAGCGCCGCGACATCATCGTGCTCCAGGACCCGCAGGACCTCTCGAGCCGCGAAATCGAGAACTTTGAGCACCTGCGGCTCGCCAAGGACAAGGAGGATGCGTCCGCCGCCGGTGGCAGCGACGCCGCCAAGCACATTCGTACGAACGCGGCCACTGACCGCATCTTGAGAGAGCTTGAGGCAAAGAAGGCACAGCAGCGCGCGGTGGCGGAGAAGATGCAGCGCGGCGACGTCGAGGGCGTGAGCGAGCGCGAAAAGATCATCGCGACGCTCACGCACGGAAAGCCGCCCGTGGCACCCGCCGCGACGACGAGTGATGCGAGCGACAAAGCCAAGGCGAATGGTGGCCTCACGTTCTCGAGCTTTACCAGCGGGCAGGTAGCGCAGTCGTTCACATCGAGTGCGATGGTGCCCGTGACGCAGCACGGCGCGATGGCGGCGACGCAGACCGAGGTGCTGGACGAGCGGTGGCGCGTCGTGCGCAAGATGAAGAAGAAGGGCCTCGTGCGGCTCGAGACCACGCTCGGCGACATCCACGTCGAAGTGGACTGCGACTTTGTACCGCAAACCGCCGACAACTTTATGCGTCTGTGCGCGGCCAAATACTACGATGGCGTGCTCTTCCACCGCGTGATCAAGGGCTTCATGATGCAGGGCGGAGACCCGACGGGCACGGGCCGCGGTGGCCAGTCGATCTGGGGCAAGCCGTTCCGCGACGAGATCGACTCGCGCTTGAGCCACGACGCGCGCGGCGTGCTCAGTATGGCCAACGCCGGCCCCGGCACGAACAAGTCGCAGTTTTTCATCACGTTCAAGGCGACGCCGCACCTAGACAAGAAGCACGCCGTATTTGGTCGCGTTGTGCGGGGCATGGACGTGCTCGATGCGTTCGAGCAGCTCGACACAGCCGCCGAGGACCGACCGCGACGGGACGTCAAGATCATCCACGCGCACGTGCTGACCAACCCGTTCCAGGAATACGAAGATGCCATCGCACAGGGCACCGACGTGTTTACGGTTGAAAAGGCCAAGAAGATGGAAGCTGAGCGCGTGAAGGGCACAGTGGTCAAGGTCGGCGACAAGTGGGTCGCGTACGATGTGGAGGGAGTGGACCTGTCCAAGTTCCAACAGCAAACACGGGGTGCGGACGAAGGCGTCGGCAAGTATCTGAAGACAAGTAGCAGCTCCACGGCTACAGGGAAGAAGCGGTCTCAACCAGAGCCTGAGGCGACGGAGATCAGTGCCACTGAGAAACCGGCTGCTGTGGTCCCGGTGGCGATTGAAAGCAAAAAGAGCAAGCAGGTGAAGCGATCAACAGGTGGATTCGGGAATTTCTCGGGATGGTGATCATCTCAACTCATGCATTCCCATCGAAAAAACGGAGCCCCAACACAGGTGCGGCTCACAGCTCGGCTGATAATACAGACTTCGCGGGGCGGACGCATGCCGCAGATTGTAGCCAGGGCGATACATATTTATCGCGTGTTATCCATGTTTATTTTTGCAGGCATTTCACCGCCTGTCAACGCCGCCAGCGCAGCACTCGGCAAGCTGTAACAGATTCCCTATTAAAGCAAAGGCCCTCGCTTATTGCGCGTGGATCATGGAGAAGTACGCCATAGAAAAGGTCATCGGCGAAGGCACGTACGGCGTTGTGTACCGCGCGACGGAGAAGGTGCGTAGATCCTCCTCCTCCGCTCACGCAGCTCTAAAACGGCTAGCTGACGACGTGCCACGCAGGGATCCAACGACCAAGTCGCAATCAAGAAGTTCAAGACCGTTCAGGGTGCATATGACAGCGACAATCGTAACCCATCAGCGCTAGTCACACACTCACGCTTTTCGATCTGTGGCTCATAGATGAGCAGCTCTCGAAGCGCGAGATCCAGGCGTGTTCGATGCTCAGCCACGCGTACATCGTGTCGTACCGCCACAACTTTCGCCACGACGGGCTGCTGCACCTTGTGTTCGACCACGTACCTGACAGTATGCACAAGGTACACGAGGCCCGAGGCCGGGTGCGCCAATAGCAATGTTAGACGCAAGTATCCACTAACCGGATGCGTTTCTGTTCAGTTGCTCGCGCGTAATCGCCGTGGCATCAAACCTGTGGAGTCTCAGCGGCTGATCTACCAGCTCTGCCAGGCGCTCCAGTATTGCCACGCAAGCCGTGTCATCCACAGAGGTAGTGTTGCTGGATCCAACCCGACGAAGGCATGGCGGATTGAATGACTTATCTCCGTATTCGCGATCTCGTAGACGTGAAACCGGACAACATTCTAATCGACGACAATGGTGACATTCGGCTCTGCGACTTTGGCGTCGCGCGCACGATCCAGTTCGAAGGGGACCCGCTGAGCGACTACGTAGCCACGCGCTGGTACCGCCCGCCCGAGCAGGAGCTCCGGTACGACTTTACAGACCATGTCAGCTGTGTACTCGCGTCGATGTGGCAAGGCTAACCATGTTCGTGTAGAATGGATCGGTACTCGTTCGACGCCGACATGTGGAGCGTGGGCTGCGTGCTCATGGAGCTACTCACGGGGCGGCCACTGTTCCCAGGAAGCACCCAGATCGATCAGCTGTACGTCCATGACCCAAGGATGCACGAGTGTTCGCTTCTTTATTTTCTCATCGGTTCTGTTTAAATGTCTGTAGGAATCTCATCCAGGAGTTTCTCGGGCCACTACCGCCGACGCTGGCCGCTCGGCTCCCGCGCGGCGTGGTGGCGGTCAAGAGTGCCGCCAAATCCTTTGAGCAGCTACTGGGCGATCGCGACCTCCCGGACGGCACAATCGATTTCCTGTACCAAACGATCCACTTGGACCCGCGGCTGCGGCTCTCAGCCGCCGCGAGTCTCAAGCACGCGTTCCTCCGGCCGCTCCACGACGCCGATCAGCGCGCGCGCAAGCACCGCCTACAGGAGGAGAAGCTGCGTCGCTCCAACGGTTCGACAGACAGCGAAGATGGCATTGAGGAAGAGCTGCCTGGTGGTCATCGCCCCACGGCCGAGGCCAAGTCGCCAGCCAGAGCAAGGACGCCAAACCACAAGCGATCCGTCGCCGTCAAGGGCGATGTGGACGACGACGAGTCGCCCTCGTCGTCCAAGCCCACGTGCAAGAGCCGGCGGCGTGGCACTCCGGTGCGTAGCGAGAGCAAAGCCCACGGGACCAAACACAGTCGCTTCGAGACGAACCCGGCCGACAACTGTGACAGCGACGACATCCAGGAGATTATCGAGATGGACGAGCTGAGCCTTTGCGCGGTGGAGCCCAAGTGCCCCAGCGGCGGGCCACGCTCCCCGGGCAGGCAGCAGCAGCACAAGCAGCAGATGCAGACCCGCCAGGCGTCGCCCTGCAAGCCCAAGGCCGGCGGCGGTACACGCCGCGTCGACTTCCCCGCCAGCAGCGACCACCACGAGTGCTACGAGGACGACTTTGAGAGCTGATCATACAAACCACCAATATACACGCGTCACATATTCTAATCACCCATGGGGCACTATTTTGAACAATCGTCACTTCCAGGGAACGAAGAGCTCCTAAGAAAGGTCCAAACCAATATTACGAGGTACTTGAGATGAGCGGCGGGTTCGCGGCGATCCTCGCGCGGCTGCGCGCGCCGCAGCTGCGTCTCCACTGCGACGAGGCGCTCAAGAGCGAGCTCGCGCAGGTGCAGCACCACGTGGAGGACGTGCGCGCGGCCATGCAGCGCCTCCGCGAGGTCGCCAAGGCCGCGCGTGCGCTGGGTACGGACGACGCTGCCGGCGCTGCGCTGCTCGCGGAGACTGAGCACGCGCAGCGCGCGCTGGGCCGCGCGGTGGCGGCGTTCGGCTCGCCCGGCTCAGCGTGTTCGTATTCGTCAGCGTCGCCCTTGTCGTTTGTGTGTTGCAAGTGTGGAGGCGTCGTGAGGGAAGGGGACAACGAGGAGGACAAGAAGCACGTGGCCGCGGCGCCGGAGGAGCCGCTGCTGGCCGAGCCAGACGCCGCGGCGCTGTCGCCACCGAGAAGGCCGAAGCCGGCACCAAAGCCGCTGAAGAAACGAAGGAAGCAGCCCTCGAAAGCGCCGGCGCCGCCGCCCGCACCACGAAGGAAGCTGGTGGTGCCACGGCGGAGTAGCCCCGCGCCAGAAGAGGTAGAAGAGCAGCGGCCAGAACAAGAAGACGGGATAGAAGGAAACGGGGAAGGTGAAGAGGAGGAGGAAGAGGAAGAAGAGGAAGAAGAGGAGGAAGAGACAACGGCGACGCCCCCGAAAGCGGATCCGCTGCCGACGACACCGAAGAAAGAGAAAGCGAAGCCCAGAAAAGGAGGACGCGCCACGAAGCGTGCGTTCAGAGCAGACAAGAAGCGAAAAGAGCAAGCTGAAGACGACGACGACGACGTCGTGATCGTAGAAGACGAGAGTGATTCGAGCGGGGAAGAAGACAGCGTGGACGGAGACGACGCGCGTGCGCGTCTGCAGCTTCATTTGGACGCGTGCTGGCCGCTGGCGACACGTCTGGGCGCGCTAGAGATGCCGCAGCGGCGGCGCGCCGACTACGCAGACCTCGTACGGCGCGTGAGCTTGCTGTTCCGCTCGCTGCATGCGTGTGCGGTGGAAGACGTCGTGAGCCGGAGCATGCGCAGCGTGGTGGTCAAGGTCCGCGACTCGCTGGCAGTCGCTGTGAGCTTGTTGATTCTCCACGACGTGACCGACGCGAACGCGGCCATCATCCTCGCGCTCGTCAAGGCCGTCGACGCCGCCTCCCAGAAGCACTTCACGCTCGAGAACCAGCTTGCGCCGTACGTATATCTGCCATCGGGGACTAGTTGCAGGCTGTGGTATGGGATCATCTAACGATGTGTTCATGTTGTGAGGCGTGTAGGTTTCGCAACTCGCTGGCCGACTTGGAGGTGGCGCTGCTCACGCGCAGCTACACAAAGATGTCGACGACGCCAACCAAAAAGGAGTCCAAACCGGCTCGCAAGAAGCCGCGCGCTGCGCGGTGAGAACTGATCCTCACCACCATCGTGACCAATACAAACGGATTTGCTGTTTTTGTGGATCGTTTTACTTCTAGAGAAGGACAACAGCCTCTGATGTGCGATTGCCAATACTTCTGCTACCAAGCATCATGGATCGATTGCTTCGTCGGCTTCATCACGACTGCACATGTCGCTTTCCTGGCGCACAAAACATGAACTAAGTAGAATACGCTGGAGACCGTTTTCGACAATGCGCTCTCCAGTGTATTCTACTTTGCTCTTGTTTTGTGCGCCGTGGTCACATACACCATCATAGACACAAAGGTTGGGCTACACCAGGCCAATTCTCTCGACATAGAACTGTCTTCAGCACGTCGATGATCGCCGTCGTCCGCAGAACCGCTGGGACACGGGAGGTCGACAACGATTGACGTCGGCGGATCCGAGCACAGAAGCCAAACACCAAATGCGGTGTAAGAGAGGTATGTGTGGATGGCAACCTGCGAGGATACATACTCGCGTGACTGCTGCACACGAGCCAACATGGAGCCGATGGAGGCGGGCCGGAAAGAGTGGCGTTCTTCCGTTCTCTCCCTCTCGAGCTGTCTGTCATTCGTGTGAGAAAATGACGGCCCTGGCATGGTTATTTTATTCTGTTGTCCTCCAATTTTCATCATACGAAGCTTGTACTCACATCGCCCTTTGGGAGGTGGTGGAGCTCCGTTCGCGTCGAACGTCTTCGCTCACCCGCAGCCCCCCGTGCCGCCTCCTGAGGCGCACGTCAGTGCTGTTCACGTGCTCTTCTTCGATGGTGGCTCACGTGGCAACCCCGGACCCGGTGGATCTGGAGCCTGTGTAGTCCGCGTCGGAGCGAACTCCGGGTGCGCTGAGATCGTGTGGAGTGCGGACATGAGCCTAGCTCACCCCTCCACCACCAGCAATCAAGCCGAGTATGGTGGCCTGTTAGCGGGGTTGCGCGCAGCTCGGCAGCATAACTGGGCCGAGCTCGAGGTAGTCGTCGACAGTGCGATGATCATCCGTCAGCTTCGCGCATATCGAACCCGGTTATATGCTGAGGCCCGGCGGCTTGGAGATGAACTTGACGTTTGTCGCTGGACACACCACGTCCGCGCGAACAACCGCATGGCTGATTCTCTCGCCAACCTCGCTATGGATACGACTACAAGCTCGCAAGTCGCCCATCCCACTGTACGCCCAGGGCATGTTGACCTTCATGCACACCTCGGCAACGATTTACGTCCCTGGCTGACCCCCTTCCTTAGTCGCCAGGTTGATTTTCTTGAAGTTTTAGGTTTCCGTAGAGCTACTAGAGTACATTAATTGCGCTCAATAGACTCGAATTGCATCATCATCATCGTTCGCGTCGAACGGCAAAGATTGAGCCGCAGGGCCGCACCAGGCCCTCTGCGTGCACACGTCACAGATGTATCCATCCCCCACCCGATTTGTAACCATATTTGAACTGTATTTGTAACATGTCACAAACCACTTTCAAATGTGAGGAGCTCCAAAGTTCTCTCCCCTGCACACATTATTCTCCCATCCGCCATGGAGCCCCAGAGTCCTCCCGCTTTCGCTAGCCTGCTGCCGCGCGCCTTCGCCTCGCTGGTGCCACTGACTGCCATCTCCGACGCGGCGCCATCGCCGTCTCCCGCGGCCGGTAGCGCCGCGCTGCTTCGCGGCATGGACGCGTCGCTCGTGGCGCGCGCGGCAGGCGACGCGCTCGCCGCCGAGGCCAGTGAGCTGCTCGAGCAGCTGCGCGATGCGGCGCGTTCGCTCGAGCGCGTGCGCGCGATGGCGGCGGCGGTCGCGACTGTCGAGACGCTGCGCGGCGAGTCGCTTCGCGTGGGGATGAACCAGCGGGAGGCGTCGTTGG
Organism: Pythium folliculosum; assembly: GCA_023336295.1. Taxonomy (NCBI): domain Eukaryota; phylum Oomycota; class Peronosporomycetes; order Pythiales; family Pythiaceae; genus Pythium; species Pythium folliculosum. The sequence goes on along the minus strand of JAADWV010000059.1, from coordinate 12,220 downwards.
AGCGCGTGGAGACGGCGGCTGTGGCGCTGGACGCGCTCGTGGCGCTGCTGGTCGGTGGCGAACGTGGTGCCGAAGGACGCGACGGTGGCGTGGGGGAGGTGACGGCGGTGGCAGAGGAAGCGGCCGTGGCGGTGGAGAATGACGCGTCCGTGGAAGAAGGCAGTGCCACCGAAGACGACGAGAGCGGCCGCGAAGAGGAGAAGCCGCTCGGTCATCTGGAGGACGCGGAAGAAGAAGCAAAAGACGCTGCGCGAGCGGTTGTGGCCACGTCGCATGGCACAGCACGCCCACGTGGCGATGGTTGTGACGCTGGGGTGGCGGAGATCCGTTCAGCGGAGACAGACATTGTCGTCTCGTTGATCCCGCAGGACGAAACGACACGTCTGGAAAGCAAAGACCTCCTCAGAGAGAAGGGGGCAAGGAAAAGTCCATCACAGCCACGCGCTGTGGATGGGGAGCGTGGCAAGTTTTCCACTGGAACTCTTGATGAAAGCACGGCGCTTAGAAGCAACGAGACGGATCTCTCGGGGATTGCTAGCGCCGCAGAACAGAGTTCGTTCAGAACCACGGAGCCAAACACTCCTCCGACCGAGAGTCTGGGTTCGGAGGGAAAAGAAAAACGCGCTCAGTCTATGGAACGCACAGAATCGCATAGGAACGAAAGAGATTCCTCGTGTCCTGCCGCGACGGAGCAGAGTTCGCTCGCGTCGGTCTCTACGACTGAGAGAACGAGTCATGAGAAAGAGACGTCTGTGCGTCTGACGAACCCACCGCGCGGGACATTAGGTGTCTCTGCCGAGCCAAAGGCGCTCACCACGCTCACCACTTCGTTTTGTTCTTCTCCTTCTGTGGCTGTTATTCGCCCTGCAGCTTCGTCTGCCCCAACTTCCGCATTAACAGCTACTACCGCCAATGCGGCGCGTGGCAACGACCCTGGCGGCGTGGACAACGGTTCCGTCCGCAAGCCAAGCGCACGCGCGTTCGCCGCCGCGTGTCTGACGCGTTGCCGGATCATCTTTGACGATCAAGTGCTGCGATCCGACATCCGGCAGCTCGATCTACTCGCGTCCGACGTCGCGCAGCTCGTGAGCATCGTGGAAAAGCTCCATCGTTCGCGCTCGTCGGCGGGTCGCTCACTGCTCCAAGGACCCCTGATCAACGCGACCACCGAGGCGACAACCCGCATCGGCGGGCTGACCATGCTGTTCACGCCGTGCTCGATCGCCGTCGTGCGCCTGATCATCCGTGTCCGCGAGCCGCTGCGCACGGCGACCCACCCGGCGCTCCAGGACATCTTCAAGAATAACGTGCGTGTCACCCGCACGCTGCTTGCTCGTTTGGTTGCTGACCTAATGTCTCTGATACTCTTGCAGTCCATTCAACCAATCGCTGCCCATGTTTCTGATCTCCACCCTCATGCCCCAGCTACCTACAGCAAAACCCCTCGGCATCGATCTGGCCTGGTCGCTGCTCACGGCGCTCGCGTTTGGCCACCAGCAAGACTTCTTTGGACGCGCACTGGGCGGCTTCATTGCCGTGCTCAAGCGTGAGCTCTCCCACGAGTCCATCCAGCGCAACCTCACCAGCGCCGGCGAATCGTGGATCCCGCTCATGTACCTGGCGGTCGACATTGTCGTCCACGTGACCGTCGAGTTTGCGCGGCCGACGCGCGTGGTGCAGCTCTTCAACGTGCTGGCCGAGCTCAACGCGCAGTACCAAGGCTGCAGCGAGTTTCTCACGAGGTAAGGGAAGCTGTGAGGCTCGATGAACGCGAGAGCTCTGACGACTGACTGTGGTTGTGCGATAATGTGCGCTGCAGCCACACGAAGACTCTGCTGTAGGCTATGGGCAACACCACGAAGCGCACCGAGCCGCTTGATGCGTTCGATTTTGATGGTCGACTTGAGGTGATCCAGCGAGGGCTCGGCTGGTTCCACCACAAGCGTAACCAGCACCAACACTTCGAGGGCAAGAAGAAGCTCAACATGAAGCGCAAGCGCGTGGAAGTCTTCGTGGATCCGACTCATTGGATGGTCACCACACAAAAAGATTCCGAGGATGGTGGCTACTCGTCGCCAACAATTCCTCGGCAGAAAGGGGCGAGGACTTCGAAGGCGCGGTGACGACGCTGGTGCAGGTGCGCCTTGAAGACTACAATCCAAGTGTACAATTGATGAATAATTGAACGCTACGCTACGGTCCGGCTGTGTCGGGAAATCCCACCCTCTGCGCCTCGCTACTGGAAACTTGGGTGGTTCGACTTGAGTGACCCATGTCGGCTCTCGAGCCACGCGACGATGCGTGGCGGGAGCGGTGCAAGTGTGTGCTCGCGTTTACATTGGGAAAGTCGCAATTCAGCATCGTCTGGAAGCGAAGGCACACCTCCCTGCCCGACCGGACCGGAACCAACGAATGCAGACAAACGGGTAGCACTGGCTGTGGAGCTAGTCGTCTACCTGACAGGCGGAGACGATACTCCGGTGGCGAGCTCCGACGGTGTTCCACCGGCTGGTCACGACGTTGAACCTGTGCCGCCAGTGCTGGAGGAGGAAAGCCGATCCGACATATCTCGTCGCTTGCATTCGACACGCGGTGGTTGTTCGACGGCGCCGCCGTGGATTCGTTGCTGTTGAAATCGATCTCAGTGGTATCTTGCTGGCTTGAAGCAAGCTGTAGACATGGCGGGAGGCTCTCGTCGCCAGTGTTACGCGATACGTCGTCAGCAGACGCCTCTCGTCGCAGTGGAGATCCTGTGATCGAGCCGTCACTCTCAGTGTCCTCGTCCACGGCCCCATGATTGTGCACAGGCGTCAACGTCGTGACAAGCCCGCTCAAGTTGCACCCCAGATTGCTGAGCTCGTCCAGTGTGGCATCCGGGACCGCCCATTGATACTTGTGCTGCGTCGCGCGTCTCAGCGTTTCGCTGACCGCGATCGCACGTCGCAAATCCTCCTGTAACCCCGCTACATCATCTCGGATGACGCCGACTGCGTGCGCGAGCTCGTCGTTCGCAGCGGCCGCCACAAGTGCCGCGTCCACGCGCGCCAGCAGCGCTCGTGCGGGATCTTGCATTTCCCAGAAACGAGGGATCACTTCGGATGACAGCGATCGCATTTTTCGATACGATTGGCTGAAAATACGAAAAATTCGTTTGAGCTTCGTGTGACGGTTGAAACGCCTTTGCCCGGTCCTCGTCCCAAGCCACTCCAAGCGGTTCTGGTAGCTCGCTGGCTTCGGTTGCCAGTCTCAGAAAGCCCAGGGCCGTCGTATCAAGTCCGGGTCAACGATGAACCCCGCGTCGCGTGGCAAGTCGTGCGAGCTGTTCATGCTCACGGGCAATTGCCCGAGGGGATGGCGCTGTCCGAACGCACACATGCGGCAGTCGCTCGAGTTCGACATGGCGCAGCGCAAGCGCGAGCTTGAGGCCTTGGAGGCATTCATGCAGCGCCATCGCGAGATGCAGGACAAGGCCAAGCGCGTGGAAGAGGAGATGCGGGTCAACTACGCGACCGCGAACGCGCTGGATCTCGTGATCGTCATGGACTGCACGTTTTCGATGCGTCGGTAGATCGCCCAAGCCAAGATGTCCATGTTGAGCATTATCGACAACGGCAAGAAGAACCACGTCGGAGCGACGGTCCGCGTTGGGGTTTTTAGCCTACCGCGACTTTTGCGTCGGGGACAAGCGCATCTAGATGCATCCACTTACTGAGGACATTGCCAGTGTGCGCCAGTTTGTTGAGAAGCTCGTGACGTTGAATGGCTGGGATATCGCCGAGGACATGGCTGGTGGGTTGAAGGAGGCCCTGGAGATGCCACTTACTGCGGGGACGAAGCGATTGATCCTCGTCGCGGACTCGCCGTGTCACAGTGAAGAGTACCACAGTCTCCCATACGGAAAATACACAACGTTTGACGACGCCAAGTTCAGTCGCGAGATCGCCGCGAGCCCTGACATTCGCGAGCAGATGCGGCGGATGGCGCGCCAGGGCATTGACATGACGTTTATCGAGATCGTGCCCGCGCTCACGTCGAAAATGGCCAAGATCCTGGAACAAGAGTATGAACGCGCAGCAATTATGAGGAATTCTGGGCACGAGTTTCGAACGATCTCGCTGGCAGAGCCGGAGGCGATAGCGCGGTTCGCGGACGCCGTTACCACTGCCGCCTGCGACTCGCTATCGCGGAGCAAGCAACTCAATGTTCTGGAAGGAGCGAGCAAGGCGCTCGATGTGTCGAGCGTCAACCACTATGGGCCATCGAGCGATCCACGCGCCACGCTCCCAACCATCGCCGAGGACTGCGCCATGGACCAGGTCGTCGACAAGGCACCCAGGAAGCCCCTGGAGTGGTCGGACCTCGACGATAAGCCGTTGCACCCGGTGATTCGCCATACGTACCACTTCCGTCCGGGTGCGAATGTGGACCTCAAGCATTCGACTCAGGAGACCGCGATCAAGGTGCTCCGCTCGTGCTTTGCCAGTGGCGCGATGCGCACGGCGCACGCGATGTACGACGAAATGCTCAACAAGCGCTTCGTGGCCAAGGTTTACTTTGGCGGCGCGGCGAGCCAGCCCGGGACGGCGGCGTCGCAGCGCGTGTTGGCCAACGACGTCAAAATGCAGATGGTCGCGAAACGGCTCGCGGTCGAGTTTTCCTGCCAATCCGAGTCCCAAGACGGCATCGATTTTTTCTTCACGTCGTGGTACGAGCTCCAGGACCCAGTGGCGGCCGGGCTAAGTGCCTCGATGGCGGCGTTCTCGGCCGAGCCCTACATTGGCGGCGAGTACAGAAAATACAATAACAACAATGGCTGGACCTGCGGGCACGCGAGCTCCGCCTCGCTAGCGACCATCGCCCAGGCGTTCAGCCATTTCACCTGGCAGCGCACGTTTGGCCAGCTCATGGTCGTGGACCTGCAGGGCGTCGGTGGTATCTTCGCGGACCCGCAAATCCACTCCATGGACACGCGCGCATTCTGGCGCGGCAACCTCTCCGAGGTCGGCATGGTCGCGTTCTTCTCCACGCACGAGTGCAACGACGTGTGCGAGGCGCTGCGGCTCGAGCCCTGCGTGGTCAACGTTGACTCGCGCCGCAAGAGTCCGCGAAAGACGCGAGGCGTCAAGCGGAAGGCGACACCGCTCGAGGAACAGGCCATGACCTGCAGCTGCGTGTTGTGCGGCGAGATCCTGGCGATGCCGCGCTGCCAGTTTGTCGAAGCACACGCGAGGAAGCGTGAAGTGTACTGCGACGACTGTGCGAACAAGATGAACGAACGCACGGCGACGGCGTGCGTGATCTGTGCGGCCGGCACGAGCTTCTCGGGGTACTGGTACGACATGAAGGGGATGAAGCCGCCGACCACGTGCGAGAAATGCAAGGCTGTCGCGGGGAGGACGACGTGCCTGCGTGGCGAATCGACCTCGGAGCTGTAGGCGCGAGAAGGGCGTTTCGGTTTGCTGTCGTGTTTTGATTCTGACTCGTGTGCTCGTGTACTTACTCCCTTGTCAATATTTTTCGAATGCGTGATGTTGATCAGAGATCACGGAGACCGTGAAAGCCGAGACCGTGAATACATGTCGTTTTTGCTTTGAATGGTATCGAAGGCGCCAACCTCGTCTTGCCATTGGACTTCACCTGTCGTGATTCCCACGCTTTTATCGTTGAAGTGCCCTCACGACGAATCAAACCCCGCGACGTCAAACTCATGAATGCATGCAATGCATGCAGCCCAACAAACCTACCTCGTCCTTCTCGCTAATGCACTCCTTCTCCTCCTCTGTGGCTAACGTGCCATTCTCGCGGCGACGGCCTTGCACTTCTTGCACGAGGTCGGCACAGCCATGCCCTTCATCTCGTACCAAAACGTCGCGACCTCCATGGTCTCCTCACAGACGCCGCATACGCGCGCCTCACGCACCGCGACTTTCGCCGCGCACGCGTCGCAATGCACTTCGCGTCCTTTCGCGTACGCGCGCACAAACGCGCTGCGCGCGACGCCGAGGATCTCGCCGCATAGCCCGCAGCTGCACGTCATCGTCTTGTCCTCGTGGTGCGCGGTCGTGTCGATGCACACGCTGTCCTCAACTCTTCGTTCTCTACGTCCCCCACTTCTACCACTACTACCTCCACCACGCGATGAGCCCGATCCAGTGCACTCAATCAGCCCAAGCGCAGCGCATACTTGGTTGCACTCGTGCGTACAAAAGAAAACGGCCATGCCGGCTTCGGCTCGATTCCCGCGGCCAAACGCGTGCTTGTCGACCGAGTGGATCTGCGGGTCCGTGAAGATGCACCCCACGCCCTGCAGGTCTACGACCATGAGTTGGCCGTACGTGCGTTGCCACGTAAAGTGGCTGAACGCCTGGGCCGTGTCGCGGAGCTGCGCCGCGCTGCCGCTCTCGCAGATCCACCCATTGTTGTTGTTGTACTTCTTGTACTCGCCGGCGATATAAGGCTCGGCTGTGAACGCCGCCATCGTTGCGCTGAGCCCGTAGGCAGTCGGGTCCTGGATCTCGTACCACGACGTGAAGATAAAGTCGACGCCGTCCGGGACTGCGGGCACGAGCGAAAACTCGACCGCCAGGCGCTTGGCCACGACCTGCGTCTTGACGTCGTCCTCGAGGCTCCAGCCCGTTGATGCCACACCGCGCGCCACGTCCAAGGCCGCGCGCCCATAGTACACCTTGGCCACAAAGCGCTTCCCCATCGTGGCGTCGTACATCGCGTGGGCCGACCGCATCGCCCCGCGCGCAAAACACGTTGGAAGCAGCTTGATCGTCGTGGCTTGTGTCGAGTGCTTCAGCTGGATCGACGCCCAGTTGATCTCTTGGCCCTGGCGAAAGTGGTACGAATGGCGTACGGCCGGAATGGTGACCGCGTCGTCCAGCGCCGACCAGTCCAGCGGAGACATGGGCGCGATCTCGACAAAGTCATCGTCCTCACAGGCAGCTTCCGAGATGCCGACCAGCGTCGTCGACTTTTGGCCACTGGGTCCGTAGTGCGCATAGCTCGACACGCCGAGTACCTTGTCCGCGCTTGCCACTACGCTGCGCATCTTGCTCGCCGACAGCGACGAGCTCGCGGCCGACGCCACCACGGGGCCAAACCGCACGGCGTCGCCGTTTTGCGACAGCGACACCTTGCAAAACTCGCGCTCCAGTCCGTCCGCCGCCACCACCTTTTGATATTCTTGTTGGAGAATCGCGGCCATCTTGGCCGTTGCGATGGGCTCAATCTCGATAAACGTGAAGTCGATGCCGCGACGCGCGAGCGTGCGCATCTGCGCGCGAATGTCGGGCCCAGCCGCAGCCTTTTCGACGCTGGACGGATAGTCGCACATATTGTGGAAGTCGAGGCCGTGGCACGGCGCGTCCGTGACGAGGATCACGCGCTTCGCCGCCGCCGTGAAACACATCTTGAGCGCCTCGTCGAGCCCACCGGGAATGTCCTCGGGGATGTCACCGCCGCCGAACGCGCGAAGACGAGCAACGAACGCGCGCACGCTCGCAATGTCTTCCGTGAGCGCGTGCGATTCGATACGCAAGATGCCATCGCAGAAATCCCGGTACGCGACAAAGCCCACGCGCACTGTCGCGTGGCGGTGGGTGGTCTTGACGCTGTCGATGATGCCCAGGATCGAGGTCTTGGCGGCGTCGATCCACGGCTGCATCGACCCGGTGCAGTCCATGACGAATACGAGGTCAAGCGCGTTGGTAGCCGCGTACTGGCGCTGCATCTCGGCGTCGACGCGTTCGATGTTGGCTCGCATGGCGTCGTGGCGCGTGCGAAACAGCTTGGACGACGCTTGTTCTATCAAAAGCTGCCCGGCGCGGTCAAGTATGCCCATGAGGCCCGTCGACGCTGAGCGGACGTGGTCAAATGGGCATCGCTCTCCACGCAGGCAAAAGCCCGTCAGCGAATACATCTCGCAACGGCCGCGAGTCATCGTGTCTTGGGTACGGGTCCAGTTACCGAATGCGTATCGATGAGTATCTCGAATAGCCACCTCGTGGAGAGAGGGAGACGGCGACAAGGCGCGAAAGTCCGAAGAAAGGTGCTGGTGATCGGTGGGCACCGACACGCGAGAAAAAACGCAGTATTGTCTTCAACCGTCGTTTGCCCGAGACAGGGGGAGTCACTTCCACTTGTGATGTATGATGGTGCGAGTCTTGCGCTACAACGGTGGAATGACCGGAGCGAGATAGAATTCGACGCCGCAAACTTTCTAACGCGTGAAAAGGTATTCGGGAGACTGTAGTTGTTTTCACTGGCCGCCTACTTCTTCAGATGCGGACGCCGCCGTGGGGCGAGCCCCTCCATGTGGAGCTTGAGGTCCTCCAGCCGCGTCATGTACACGCTCAGATACTGCTTCAGCGTGGCGTCGCGCGCCCCGACGCTCTCCAGCGCCAACAGCAGCTCTGCTGTGACTGGCGCGAGCGCGGGGACTTTTTTCCCGCGATTGAACACGGAGATCATCTGCTTGAGCAGTCGGCCCAAGCGGCGATTCGTGAGGTATCCGTGCTCGGTACGTGGCGGCACCTCGACCTGCTGGAGGACCTGCTGGAGCGCCGAGACGTAATGAACCATGATCTCAGTGGTCGGTCGGTTCTTTTCAGTCGTGATCACCAAGCCCGCGGCCAATGCAGCATCGACCCGATGTTCCCACGACGCCTCCCTTGAATGGATCGTCTCAACTCTCTTGGCTTGAGTCTCCACAGTCTTTGGTTCGCGGTGATCCAGCACTCGGGTCTCCGTGTCGCTCTCCGTCTCCGAGCCTCCGTGCGCTGACTCTGTCGTCACGGTCTCCACTAATACAGCATTCACCGCCTTATCCACCGCGTTCGGTTCAACCGCAGGAGGCGGCGCGCGCATGGCGCCAATCAGTCGCTCCAGTGCATCGCCGATCGCGCGCTGTAGCTCCGCCGTGTCCTCTAGCAGCGGCCCCAGCGCAGCGGCCGAGCATGAGGCCGTCGCGTGGCCGGCGTCGAGCCGCGCGGCGGCCTCGCGCACGGTTCGGAGCTGCTCGCCGCACGCAACCAGCTCACGCACCGCGGCGCGGATGCCGCGCAGCTGCTCGTCCAGCTCCTCGTCGCAGTGGCGACGCAGCAGCGGCGCCTCGAACCGCGCGAGCAGCCGCACGAACGTGTCCGTGGTCGCGGCCATCTTGATTTGTGTGGCATGTCCTCAAGAGGTATCCTGTTTGAAAGACTGATCGATTGTAACATGATACGAACCTATCGGGCGGAGTGATGGTGCCAACTGTAGCCATATCCAAGTGGGGAGCTGGACGCGACGTGGATTTTTTTTCTCCTTCTCTCTCTCTCCATCTTTCTCTCTCTCTCTCTCTCTCTTGACGAACGGGTCCAACCGGCGCAGTTCCAATTCTCCTCACCAACACCCACACCGCGATAACTCGATGTGATGGCCACATCGCGCCCAGACGCCAAGACGGGATGGCCCGCTTTGGCCACGGACTCGTGGGCTTCCATTGTGGCTTGACGTGAATGAATGTGTGGATGTGGTCTGACCCTACGCTGCCGTATGCTGGCCAGGTTTGGAGTTGTGGGCGCTCCTGCAATGATTTTGTCGGTCCTGAGCAAGGCTGATGTCACCCTGAGCCCGCTCGCCGCCGCGTTCGCTCACGTGCTCCATGTCGTTGCATTGGTCTTCGCGTTTGATCTACACGAGTGCGCCAGCGCCATGAGCCGTAAGACGTTCCCATTCATTGCCGGTGGCCCAAGTGGTGTCGTGATATGTTTAGATGTGTGGTGGGCTCTCCCAGGTCGTCAATGGCTCGTTCTCGTTTTCTTGGTTCCGTACAACGTCGTGCTGCTGCACGCCTACGCGCGGTGGGGCCAAGAATGGGCTGTCCGGGCTATCTTTTGGCAGCACACGGCAGCGATTGCGCTTTGGGCTTTTGTCGCCTTCGAGTACTTGTATGCGTTGTTTGATCGGGCCGAGCGGGATGATCCATTGCGACGACACACAGCCGATCCACCCGTAATCGCTGCCCCGACCCCGTCGTATCGGTAAGTGGCTTGCGCTCGATGGATCTCGAGGCACAAAGAACTAAATCTGTGTGTCTAGCTCTTCGTCCCGTAGTGGAGATCTGTACGATCCCTATCCGGGGCTTCGCGAGGGCTTAGGTATGAGTCGTGAACGCGTGGCGCGCAATTTTGGTGACTCGCGAGTCGATGTAGAAGGCGCGCGCGAACTGGAGCGCGTGCTGCAGCGCGAGGTCCATCGGACGATGCGTGATCGCGAGCATGCGCTGCGTCAGCGCGATTGAGAGAAACTGCTCCGTCTCAGCTATGAACGCGACGTGCGGCCCGCCACAGAGGGCTCGTAGGTAACACGTTTCCACGACCTGCGCATTCGATTTCCTCCCCTATCACAAAAAATAAAGCGAACGTAGCGACAGTACTCACAAACACAACGATCGTTACATATTGAAGCAGTTTAAAAAACGCCACCCGCTGCGTGACGCCTGCTCGCCGTGCCAGCTCACAAACCATCCAGCCACTCGTCCAAATGCCCTAGCTTCAACCTAGTCGGCCTTGCGGCGGCAAGACGACGAGGCTTCGGGTGCCGGCGTGTCGGTCGTAGGCGCCTTAGTGGTCGGCGCCTTGCTCTCCGCTGGCTTGGAGGGCGCGTCGGTGGCTGGGGCCTTGGACGTCGGCTTGGCTGTGGTCACCGCTGGCTTGGGCGCATCGGTCGCAGGCGCCGCTGGCTTCTTCGTCGTCGCCGAGGGCTTGGCCGTTGTCGCCGCCGGTGGCGCCGAGGAGGCCTCGGCGTCCTTCCCGGTCGCGTCGTCGTCGTCATCGTCACCCTCGCCGGCTTCGTCGCTCGCGCCGGCACAGCGCGTGACCGCGGCGGGCTTGCCGTACTTGTAGAGCGGCAGCGCGACCTTCTCGTCGTTGCTGCCCTGGTACCACGTGGACACGATGTCGGTCGTGTAGAAGTAGAAGCACTGGTCGCTGGTTTTGTTCTGCGCGCGCGTGATGCGGTCGCCGCCGACGAACGTCGGGCACGCGGGCGCGGTCTTCTTGGCGCCCGCGGTCGTGAGCTTGATGTCGGCACACGAGCGGAACTGCGGCTCGGCCCAGCCGAGGTTGCCGCCGCTGTGGCCCACGCCGAACCAGGTCCACTGGAGCACGTAGTCGCCGGCCGGGAGCCAGTCAGGCAGCGTGATGGTGTCGCCGCAGCTGATGGTGTTGGTATCAGAGCTGTCGCCCGTGATGGGCCGGTCGGCGTTCTTCTTGGGGCGGCAGTCCGGCCCAGACTCGCGGCACGTGTAGAAGAACGCGTTCTTGTCGAACGCGTCGTGGGACTCGTCGCCGCTGGGCACGAGCGACCAGCGGATGAAGCCGCCGATGTGGTTGTTGCGCCAGTAGCGCACGTCGATCTCCTCGCCCGCGCGGAACGATGTCACGTTGCCCTTCTTCTTGGTGGGGCACCCCATGGTGTTGGTGCGGTCCGCGTGGTACCCGTTGTCGCGCGCCTGCGGCTTGACCAGGAACGAGTGCGCGTCGACGACGCTGGTGGCGCACAGCACCGCGAACGACGCGACGGCCGAGAACAGCGCGAGACGGGCCACCATGGCGAACAGACGGAGGCGAACTGGTTGCGCTTAGCGGGGAGGATGCGAATTGCAGAATGATGAGGCGCAACAGGCCCTGCCCGCGGATCCGGGGGCGACTCCCCTCGCTTATGGAACCAGGAAGGAGGCTGTTCCTAGTGGCACGGAAGAGGCGCCGCTGACGCCTTACAACAGGCGGTGTCACGCGGCAGGAAGCGTCTCGCTCCGCGATTCCATCTGCGTGCTACATGAACGCTGTCTGCCGGTGCAGGCGTCCTTGTCCCTGACACTTTTGGTAACAAGCTGCGACCGCGGCCAGTCTTTCGGTAAGGCGTCAGCCACAGACCAGCTGGATTACGGGAGACGAACGAACCCGATTGGAGTCCACTCAGGTTCGTTCGTCTCCCGTCTGTACATGTTGTTCAGGGCTCGACAAAAATAGTATAATAGGATTTATTGGATGTATTGAATTGACGGAATCATTTATTATTGTTTTTATCAGATTCAGTTTTATTCAAAATTGTTGGAATTACTATTGTATTTTTCAGGAACCACCCGTTCCCGCGCATTCTGGACCATTCAGGGCATTCTGGGGGCTCCCTAGGGCGCACAAGAGCCCCTTGTTCGTTCTAGAGGATG